>PVLD010013878.1:0-54078 GCA_004027595.1 Dinomys branickii | reverse complement strand
TCCTTTCACTCTCATAAGCTGCCATGCTGTCTTCAAGTTCTGAAATTCTATCTTCGGTTTCATTTAAACGGTTTTGCATGCTTTCAGCGTTAGTTTTCAAATCCTGGCATTCTCTTTGGACCTGTTTCATTCTTGGTAATTCATTCCTAAATTGCTCTTGTAATGTTTCCATTTGTTTCCTATTTTCTTCTAGTCTTTTGTCTATATCTTCTCTATGTGCACAGAACATTTCTTCCATTATTGTTTTTAGCTCGTTTTTTGTCTGAGAGATCATTGCAGGTATGTGGCTTATTTCTGCTTTAAGCTCTTTTATGGCCTGTCGGAGTTGTTTCATTTCGGATGCAAACGTTTCATAACTTGCAGGTATGTGATCTCCTGGTTCCCCTGTATCCTCACATTCAAAATTTGTTCTGGGTGGGGTTGAGTTTTGAGACTGCGTTTTGTTCCTCTGTTTTCCCATTTTTGGGTATCAGATTCAAAATGTGGAGCTATAAATTCCCCAGGCAGTTCAGCAGGCAAAGGTCTGCTGCAGAGGCTGCTCCAATGATTCCTTCTCTTTGGGAGAATGTCCCTTAAGCTGTCTGCTGAGATTTCGGCTTCTACTCCCTACCCCGAGCCCTGGCCGTGGTGTATAAACAGCTCGCCGCCGCACACGTCTTGCAGACAGGCCACTCAGGTGTTCCTCCCTGGGTGGAGCTCCTTCCCCCCTCACAAATCCCCTAGGGGCGCCTAGCTAGCTCTTCCTACCCGGGAGATCCCGCAGTCCTTAAAGCTGCTTTGATGTCACTGGCTGGGCAGAGCTTCTTCCCGACTCAGGAAAAACCGGTTAGAGTGCCCACTCAACTCACCCTGGGATCCTGCAGGTAGGAATGCCGTTCAGATGTATCTCCGTGGATCGAGCTTTTTCCCGACTCAGAAATCCCGCCGATCGCAGCCGCTCCATTTCGCACAGCGCTGGGTGCGGGGGCGGGGCTCTGAGCGGGATCCCGGAACGCTGCCTAGATTGGCGCAATCTGTCCCAGTAGCTCGTTCTCTGAGTTTCCTCTGCTCCGCTGCCTCCAACAAATCCTGGTTACAGCCATCTCCGAGCCGATCAGGTTCAGGAGTTGGAGGCTTTCCTCCTGCCGCAATCGCTCTCTCGGCTGTACGCGATTTGAGCCAAGCTGCGGCTGAAGCGCCTCACCGATCTCTCGGGCGCCCAGCTCTCGGGATCCGCCCACTTCTCGCCACCCGGCTTGTCCAGCCGGCCCTTTAATGCTCAGGCCGCGGAGAGCAGCCCGATCAGTTGGAATTTTGCATCCATGGACCGGGCACCCGCGCGCAAAGGATCGGTCTCTGGGAGAGATTCCCTCTGCCGCTCACCTGGTCGCCATCTTCCCGGAAGTCCACATTTTCTATTTTAAAAAGAAAAAAGCGCTAAAAACAATGATACAAATTTCAAAACAAGATAATAGGAGATTTACAATGGTTAATATATTGCATATTGTTATCTTCAAAGCAGCTGCTCAGGTTACAAGATATAGACATGAAAGATTAATCAAATGATATAAGCACAAACTATTCCTTTTAAAGGACTAATACAAATTAGTATTATATTTATCTTAGTTATCTTATGTACATATATTTATTTTTCTGTTTTCTTCCTTCTTTTCTCCTTTCATGCATTCCAGTTGTTCTATCCTTTTGAGCAGTTGCTTCCCACTTCACAATATCTATTGCACATTTTGGATTTTATTTACTCTTTCAGTTTCTTACTGTAAGGAGACAATATGATGTTTACATATGTGAGTCTGACTTATTTCACTTATGAGTAAATATTGCATATTTACCTATAAAAGCCTCATGTTTATCCTTCTTTATGGCTGAGTAGTGCTCCACTGTATAAAAATACCACTTTTTTCTGTCCATTCTTTGGTTGATGGGCATTTGTGTTGTTTCCAGTATTTAGCTATTATGAATGATGCTGCTTGAAACATGGGTGCACATATATCACTGTAGTGTGATGTTTTTAATTCTTCTGGGAAGAGACCCAGAAGGGGAATAGCTAGGTCAAATGGGACCTCTAATCCTAGTTTTTTGAGGAATCTCTACACTGATTTCCACAGTGTTTAAACCAGTCTACACTCCCATCAACAATGGAGAAGGGTTCCGTTTTCCCCACAGCCCTCCAGCATTTGTTATTGGTTGATTTCTTGATGGTAGCATTCTTTCTGGGTTGAGATGAAATCTCAATGTTTTAATTTGCATTTCTCGAATAACCAGTGATACTGAACATTGTTTCATATATTTATTTGCCACTTCTATTTCTTCATCCAAGCAGTGTGTATTCAGTGCCCATGTTTTGATTAGGCCTTTGAATTTAGCGGATCTGTTTTTTTTCAGTTCTTTATTCATTCTAGATAGAGGTCCTTTGTGTGAGTGTGGTTGGTTGACAACTGATGGTCAACTTGGAGGACCCACCTGAACTGAACCAGCTTGGTGCTGGGTGTGGGAGGCCCATCTGAGGATTGTTGCCAGCAACATGAGGCAAATCTGGAGAGGAAGAAGTTTAGAAGTTGTTGAGTGCTGTGAGAAGCTGTTGAGAAGCTGTTAGAGATCTGCTGGTTCACTTGAGTTTTCTGGTGAAGGACCTTGTCATACTGGCTTTCTTGATCAACTTGGCTGTTCTCATCAGAAGAGAAGTTTGGGACCTCATTGTCTCTAAGAATGGCTATGATTCACTTTGGGGGAGCTCTAGTCCTCACTTTGAGCATCACTTCCTGGCTCCAGTGCAGATACCTTAGCCTGCTGGCACAGATCCTTCAACCTGCTGGCACAGACTGTCTAGCTTCCATCACTGACCCTTGGGCCTTCTCAGTGCAGATCCATAGAATAGGCCTAAATGAGACATTATCATAGGCTCTAGGTCTCCAGGTGGACTCCTGGGAGGCATTGTTATGGGCTGTAAGTCTTCAGCTGGACTCACGCAGGACATAACTGTGGGATGTAGGTCCTCAGCTCTATTCTTTGGTCTTTGGTGTGTGGACAGATTTCTTGCACTCTCTTTTTATATATGATTTTTTGGGTGAGTATTATAAATAATCTTATAAATATGTGTTCTGTATTATATTTTTCCTTGTACAAACCCCCAGTCTACAACATTGAGGGACAACTGGCTATGAGATGAGATCCAGGTTGTTGATTCTTTGAAGTATTTCCTGTGGAGTTTAGGTTTTGTTCATGAACTCTCTGTCTACTCCTATATCTTCAAGATTTCTACCCACTTGGTCTTCCAGTAGATTTAGTTTCTGTTTAAATATTTAGATATTTGCTTCATTCTGGCTTTAGTTCAGTGAATGGTGATAGACGTGGTTCTAGTTTTAGTCTTTGGCATGCAAAAAGTCTTTTCCAGCACCATTCATTAAAGAGGCTATCTTCCTTCCAATGAACATGTTTGATCCTTTTGTCAAAAATAAGGTTGCTGAGTGCATTTGGAGTTGTGTCACATATTTTAATCTGTTCCACTGATCCTCAGGTCTGTTTTTTGCCAGTACTATGCTGATTTTATCACAGTAGCTTTGTAGTATAATTTCAAATCAGATATTGCAATGCCTCCTGTTGGGCCTTTGTTGCCCAGGACTGCCTTTACTATTCTAGGGCTTTCCTGTTTCCAAATGAATTTTAGGAATGTTTTCTCTAGATCTGCAAAGTATGCTAATGGTATTTTGATGGGAATTGCATTAAATCTGCACAGTAGTGTCAGGAGTATGAACATTTTCACGATGTTGGTTCTTCCTATGCATGAGGAACGGATATCTTTCCATTTTCTGATATCCTCTTTAATCTCCTTTTTCAAAGTGCTGTATAGATCTTTTACTTGAAAGATATAGATCTTCTACTTCCTTTGTTGGATTGATTCTTAAGAATTTCTTTCTTTCTTTATTTGGATGGTTTTGTAAAAGATGTAGTTTCCCTAATTCATCTTTCAGTGAGTTTGTTGTTTGTGTATAGGAATGCTATTGATTTTTGGGTATTGATCTTGTATTCAGCTATGCTACTAAATTTAGTTATTAAATCTAGAAGTCTTTTGGTGGAGTTTTTGGGTCTTCTAGGTAGCATATCATGTCGTCTGTGAATAATGATAACTCTTATCCTTATTCCTTTTATTTCTCTCTCTTTTTTAATTACTCTGGCTAATATTTCCAGAGCTATATTGAATAGGAGTGGTGGTAGTGACATCCTTGTCTTTGTTCTGAGTTTAGAGTGAAAGTTTTCAATTTTTGTCCATTTAGTATAATGCTTGCTGTTGGTTTGTCATAGAAGACTTTTATCAGATTGAGGTAAAGACCGCCTATTCCTATATTATGTAGGGTTTTCTTCATAAATGAACATTAGACTTTATCAAAGCTTTTTCTGCATGTATTGAGATGATCATGTGATTTTTATCTTTGGCTCTGTTGATATGGTGTATAATGCTTATTGATTTGCATATATTAAACCATCCCTGCATTCATGGGATAAATCCCATGAGGTCATGGTGTATAATCTTTTTGATATGTTGTATTCTGTTTGCTATTATTTTATTGAAGATTTTTGCATCTATGTCCATTAGGGAGATTGGCCTGTAGTTCTCTGTTTTAGTTGGGTCTTTCTGTGGTTTTGGTATCAGGGTAATACTTGGCTCCAGGAATGAGTTAGGGAGGATTACTCCCCTTTCAATTTCATTAAAGAATTTGAGGAGCATTGGCATTAAATCTTCTCTAAATTTTTTGTAGAATTTAGCTGTGAATACGTTAGGACCTGGGCTTTTCTTTGTTGGTATATTTTTAATTACATTTTTAATTTCATTGTAATACACACATTTAATTAATCTGAGTCTACCTTTGATGAAGTATATATTGCTTCTGACCTAGTATGAAAACCTTACAAGAGTATATTTCCACCCTCAAATCATCTTTTGTAATATTATCATATGTCTTAAATTTGTATTTGCTGCAAACATAAATGCATTATATTTTATTGTTTTTATTCTACTTCCAATGATCTGTATTTCACTTTCTACATTCAAGTTTCCAAATATTCATTCCCTTTGCTTCTAGAATGTCCACTAATGTTTCTTGTCTATTAGGTCTATTAGCAATTTACTATTTCAGGTTTTGCTTGTGTGAGATCATTTTTAACTTCTATTCCTTTCAGTTTTCACTTTTCATGAAAACAATAAGTAGAATAATTTCCTCTTTCACTCTTTTGTCCTTTTCCACACACACCCTTAAACTCATCCCTCATTCTTGGCATTGCTGACTCAATTATCTGTCCCTAGAGCTCTATCTTTTGAAGAATGCTATATAAACAGGATTATGTGGTTCTCAATATAATACTTTTGAGAGTAATCCAAGTTGCTAAGTATCGCTAGTTTATTTTCCTTTTAGTTGTTGAACAACACTCTGTTGTATGGTTTACCATACTGGTCTTTTAATCCATTGAAGCACATTTGCATTATTTTAAATGATCAGCCATTATGAATAGATCTTCTGTCAGTATTCATGGATTAGTTTCTGTAGGAACACAAGCTTTCATTTTTCTAGGGCACACATTTTTGATGAAGGAAGTAATATTCTTAAGGGAGAAAATTGGTTTGTGGATAAAAATATCCTATACCTCCTATGTATGAAGTACAGGTATGCATATGTAAACAGATATACAGTTTATCTGTAGTATTAATTTTCACAGAGAGATAACTAGCAAAATCATTTAAAGAGGTAATGAAAAACATGTTTACAAACATCACCCTAGAGTGAATTCCTCGAAGCAGGATGATAGATCATACTTTCAGTGTGCTCATCTATATAATTAACTGTCAAAATGTTTTCCAGACTAGGTACAACATTTTGCATCCCCCCAGCAATGTACATGGCTTCTAGCTTCTCTACACCCTTGCTTACTCTTGGTGTTGTCAGTACTTTTAATAATCCATCCTGATAGGCCTGTCTTGGTACCTTATTATTGTTTTATTTTACATTTACCTAATGACTAACATCAGAACATGTTTTATATGCTAATTTGTCATCCTTGTATCATCTTTGGTGAAGTTTACTCGAGCCTTCATGATTTTTTAAAAAAGAATTATTTTTTCATGGGAGTTTATATTCCCAGAAAAACTATTTAGAGAGTACAGAACTCCCATACCCAGCCGTGCCCCCTCCGTGTCCCCTATTATTAACGTTTTTGCATTACTGTGATACAGGTGCTACAGCAGTGGACCAATATGGACATGTTGTTATTAGCCAAAGGTCATACTCCATGTTAGTTTCACTTTTTGCATGGTTGTGTGGATTTGAACAGATGTGTAATGCTATGCATCTACCATTAAAGCTTTGTACCCAATAATTCATTGCCCTAAAACACCCTGTATAACACCAATCCTCCCACCCTTTCCCTCCACCTCAGACCATGGCAATCACTGGTTTCTGTACTGTCTTTATTGCTTTCCTTTTCTCCAGACTGTCACATAGTTGGAATCCTATAGTACAGAAATGCTTCTGACTGGGTTCTTTCATTTATATACATTTTTCCTTTGTGTATAATTTCATCACTTAATAGCTTATTTCTTTCTAGTGCTGAATACTATTTCAAGGAGTCATTGTACCAGTTTGCTTACCATCCACCTTCTGGTTGCTTCAACTGTTTAGAAATTGTGAATGAATCTCCTATAAACCTTCACATGCAGGATTTTGTGTGGACATAAGTTTTCAGGGCATTCCCAGCTTATTCTATTGAGAGTAGCACAGCTTGATGTCAAAATCTGACAGTTTGCAAAGAAGTTCAATCTGTCTTAGGTTCATAGGTGCAAAAAATGCCTAAATACTTATTATACCAAATCTAGTGTTACATAAAAGCAAATGTAACTTTTAACTGAGTTTCTTTTCTTCTATTCTGGGAATTGACATTTGAAAATCAATCATGTAATTTATCACATTAAATAGAATAAAGAAATGAAATCATATAATCATCTCAACTGTTGAAATAAAAAAGATTAGTTAACATCGAGAAATGATAATGATTAATAAATAATGAAATGAGTGCACATACACACACACACACACACACACACACACACACATTCACATGCCACCTATCAGTTCCTGATTCATGTGTGAATTTTTAAAGCCCCAACAGGAAGGAGGTTTAGATTCTAAGATTCATTGGAATGGCTTTGGAAATGATGATTTACAAGATGCAGTAGAAAGGGGAATCCACTTGCCAGAACAAAGCAGGTGTTAGGGATATATTTAGTTAATCTTTTGGGTAAAACCACCACTTCTGATAGGATGAAAAAGAAAATGTCATGTCTGTTAATGTCTCTCTCCTCAGACAGATCCTGGGAACATAATCCAACCCAGAGCAGAAGTGGCTACAGTGCATCGATGCAGATTGTCCTGAAAGTCCTGAAAGTCCTGGAGTTCTTACAGCTTTTCAGAGAAGAACCACACCCCTCTGGGCCAGGAGTCACACAGCTGTGGTGGAGAGCCAGATTTCCCCCAGGCCAGGCAGAGGTGGTTATAACCACAGTATCTGGGGCACCATCTCTGAGGAAACAGAGATATAAGTTATTGTGGTGGTCCAACACTGGGATAGCAAACCGTGGTCCTCCTGTCTGAACACTTGCAGAAGGACAGGTCATCTGTGGACACATGCTTCCCACTCTAAACCAGGACTCTGGGAACCCAGGTGGCATATTTTCAACTCCAAGTTCCTGATGTGTTATTTCTAACTAGAGACAAAATTGAAAAACAAAGATACAGATTTCATACCCTTAAGTTTGGGAACCATGCAAAGGGTTAGCATTCTGGGGCTAAAGGTCTACATACAGGAAATGCCATGAGTTCTACACCAGCCTGGAATCCCTGTAGAAAACACTGCAATCTCTCTGTTAATTAGGGACCTGCTCCAGTCTAAGGGATGGCCAGGTGGAGAAAAGAAATGCAATCGAGGTGCAGAGAAGGGCCACAATGTGGAGTCTTCAAAGAGGGATCCTGATGCTGGTAGTATCTTCGAGTATGGATCATGAGGACCTCTTCCTTCTTATCCACGGTAATATGCAGATGATATGCCTCATTTCACTTTTTCTATATTTAACATTCACCTGGCAAATCAGAACATTCCAATAGTCCTTGGAGCCCCAAAATTGGCATCTATGGAACACTCTTCTGAGGTTCCAGGTACAAGATCCCCAACACTGGTCTTCAGAAATACTTCTCAGACCCACAAGGGGTCTCTCCACAAGGCTGGATCTTAGCAAGTTTCACCTTCAGGATGCAAAGGTTGTTAAAAGTAGCTCCCAGAAAATGAGATTCTTCAGGTGAAGTAAGTGCTTAAGTTTAGATCCTCGCCCAAACTGTGCTTTCACATAGTTGGAGACTTTGGTGAGGCCATTTCACAGCTTCAACTCTAGTCAACAAAATAGGCGCATGTTCCTATTTTGACACTGGGATAGTATACTAGATCCTTGAAGTTCAGCTTAGTTCTTCTTTTTATGTTATTAATTACCAAAATACGGAATTCAGTATTTGTCATCCTAAAATAGGAATGGCCCATATGTTGAGATTTAAACAGAGAATAAAGTTTGCCTGTCTATCTCCCTTCCCTCCCAAATCCATCCCCTCTGGGCTGACATATTTTTTGTTTGCTCTGAACTTGGAAATAGAATGTTTGAGGCTCTGAGACTCTGCTTGTTTCCTTCTTTTATGGGAACAGTGTAACACGCACTTCTATTTTGGACGGAACCTTCTGTTTTGAAAGTTTGGGGAAGAGAAAGGCCTGCGGCCCTTTGTCAACACAGCATATGTCAGAGCTGAGCAGCTCTGGTGCCCCTGAAAAGGGGATATGTTCGACATAACCCTTTAAGGTACCAAGGAGAGGACAGGGAGTGTGGCTGGGGCCTCAGCGAGGCTGGGTCTGCGTGTACGTGTGCAGGTGGGGTAGGACGGCCCAGGTAGTTTCCTCAGTGGGGATCAAGAGTGAAGGGAGAACTTGTGGTGGTGAGAGGACCTCTGGAGTGTGCTCACTACAGTGGGGGAGGGCGCATGCACAGGGCTGCAGTGCCGAGGACAGACGGTGCCCTCGAGACTCAAAGATGAGCGGAGGCTTCCCCTTTCTGACAGAGCCACGCTACCTAAAAGAGTTTCGCATGCAGTTGTACAAATTTGCAGCATTGGGACTCTCTGGATGCTGGGTTCTTGATCACCCTAGGGTAGTGTGTGCAGTAGAAAGCACAAAGACTTCAGAATCACCCTGGAATTAGCCTGGGGGACTTTGGACACTTTGTGTCTCATATCCGAGCTTTATCTTCTCCTGTGTCATGGGGATAGTTGTTAGGAAGAAGGAAAGGAAGAAACAGAGGCCCGAGCTCAGCAGGACAGATTCATTGCAGAACAAACCCAAGAGGGACTGCGCTCGCCCTAGAGGTCAGACCGGCTGCTCTCCTAAAGGCTCCAGGTCTTTTGTAGGGTCATGTGTGTGTGTGTTTTGGGGGAGTCCAGTGAGGGGACTGTGGCTCCCTACCAGGAACAAGGCTTGAGAGAGCGTAACAGTCACGGTTGCCCAAGGAGGAGGCTTGGGGAAGCGCAGGGAGCCGGGTCTGCTCTCACCAGCAGCTCTGATCTTGTTCTGAGTCCCAGGTGCTGCTGAGGTGGGAGGGAGAGGTTAGAGTGATCTCTGGTCAAGTATCAGTTGGATTTCTTCAGTAACAATTATTAATAGTAATTTTTGTACAGATTGAATATGAGAAATACATCATGTATACCTAGAAAGTAGATTAGCTATTTTCATTATGCCTATTTTTATTACTTAGTGACTTTTTATTATAAAAATAAGATAAGCATTCTCTGGAAAAAGTCAGACCATCCAACTTTGAGCATCAGCCCTGAGTATCATTTTTGATCAGTCTGTACAAGCTAACAAGTTGCTTTTCTCTTCTCCATTGTTTGTATTAATCAACCCATCTCAGCTCAAGAAATACAATCTATTTATACCTTTTTTAAATAACATGGTTAGCCTGCTGAATACAGCTGTCTGATGTGGAGTCCTCACAAGCTCTATGTATGTATAGACTCATCTCAGGACACCTATACCACCCTTCCTACACACACACACACGCACGCACACACACACACTCACACACACACACATGCATGCACACACTCACACACATGCACTCACACAAAGAGCTGTGAGATTTGAGGTGATTATTTAGGTTTGCATTACTTCTCTCATTTTGAACATGAGTTGGCTGGGATTCTGAGAGTTCAAACATAGAGCTGAGGTCCTCAGATTTGAAAGTGACCTCAATAGAAGCAATTATTCAACTGTAGGTTTGCAGTTCTACAACATCCTTGAAAAGCGACCTTTCCCGTATGCCCACTCATCCTCGGGTAACTGTCTCTCAGAGAGGCAGCCTCTAGCTCTACAAGCTCAGCCATCTAGCAGCTTCCTTTCAGTACTGAATGAAGATTATTGCTGAAGCATTCATAGGGTTCCAGCTCTAGGGTCCATGAAGTCCAGTCAGATCTTCTCCCACATTCTAGTGCTCATGGCATCAGGCTTGGCCGAATATTTGCTGTGTCAGAGCCTCTCAGTGTGACCTTTTACATCCTGGGCAGATGCTCTGACCAGGTCCAGCAAGTAGCAAACAGAGGCAGGTAGTGGGGTTGTAGGATTAGACAACCCATGAAGGCATATTTCTAATTTGCAAAATGGGGATGCGTCCCCACCCCACAGGCATAATCTGAGAAGGTGGAGTAAATGTGTATATTTCTTTGCCTCTTTCCCTCTTGAATCCACATGATTTAGCCAGAAATGTATTTTTAACTGAGTGATGGAGGGTTGGTTGGTGGAAATCCAGTCTTCAGATCTTTTCTGTGGCTAAGGAGGAAGCCCAATATTAAGAAAACAGGAAAGAACAGAAATCTGTTGTGTTGCATTCATATATTTTTCCAAAAATTATCGCATAATTACATTGCCTTGAAGCCGTATAATTAAGTTATAATTCTTATCCCATTATAGTAACTCTTATCTTTAACAAATTTTAACTTTAAACAAAATGTATATCACCTATTATGTTTATAAAAATAAGTAAAGAACAAAAATATCATAAAGTTGCAGTTTAAGTAGCAATTATTTTGAGTGAGCTCACTTTCCCCCATCCTGGCTGCAAAGCAAAATCAGGATCTCATAAACATAGATAATCTCCGTGGCTGGCTGCATGTTTCCATTTTTCTGAAATTCACAAAAAATCATCCTTTACGGAATTATTCGAGAATTTTAGTTTTTAAACTAACTTCACTGAAGGTCTATCAGACGAGCAAAATAATTGGATTTCTTTACTTTAATAATACTCACGTGACCCTAATGATGGGACCTCTGAAGCTATTAGAAATTGTAGGGAGACGAGACAGCCTTCCCTTCCCCGCTTCTCCCATCCTGGATGGTGTGGTTCAGGGATCACCATGGTGGATATCACAGCTGCCAGGATCAGGCTGAGGAAGGCATGGGAGAGGACAGGCAGAATGTGTCTCTCCAGAATGACTAGCAGACACCACACCAGTCACTCAGGATGTTGGAGCATCAGACCCTACCCTATTCAAGGCTGAAATCCAACTTCCCGTTAGAAGCATGCAAAATTGGTCAAGAAAAAAATTTTAAGCATTAACCATTCCTTTCAATAAAGCAATAGACATCAGCACTACACTTATACCAGCTATCTTGTATACACATATACATTTTTTTTTCTTTTAAAGAGAAAGTAATGGAAACAAAATAACAAAATCAGAACAACTAATTTGAAGACAACAATATGCAATATAACAACCATTGCTGAATTCCTACCATCTTGTTTAATGAAGCTCTGTACCATTTCTAATGGTTTTTCTTATTACTTGTTATTATCTTTAATTGTTTGATCAATCTTGCATTCTTATATCTGGTAATCTGAGCAAACTTGCTGAAGATAACAATATGTTATATAACAAGTATTGTTAATTCCTATCATCTTGTTTTGAACTTCTGTATCATTTTTATTGTTTTTGTGTTTTGTGTTTGTCTTCATTGTTGTTATTTTGTTATTGTTTTTTTCTCTTTAAAATAAAAAAAAATAAAGGCTGAAACCATATTTTCTTGAAGAGTGTGCCCCAAGGTACAAGGACCTCAAGGCTCTTGGATTTGGGGGCAAAGAAGTTTCTAGTATCTGGTGTATGTAGGACCCACAGACTGGGTTGGAAGATTTAAGTTGATATGATCAGAAATTGGATCCCACCACAACTAGAAGGGAATATGCAGAAACTGAATGTGAAACTTGGAGTTGGGCACCAAGCCCACAAAAAGTCTGCAGGGGCCAGAGGGCTCATCCAAGACTACTCCCTGCTGCCTATGGCACCCAGAGCCTCTGCCCTCTTAGGGCCACCACTGTCCTCCCCATGGCTGAGGACAGCCGGGAAAGTGGGTTTTCTCAGCACTGGGACTCAAATGAGCTTCTCGCTGCAGCTGGTGGAGCCCCATACAGACAAGTTACCCTAAACCCGCAGGTCCTGTCTCTGTCCCAGGGGGCTGGGACACAGGGTGCAGCTTTTGCTTAATGATAAGAAAAGGTCCTGATGCCTCCCCCTCCCCCCTGCATCTTCTGCTCCCCTCCAACATCACAGTCCTTCTCCCGCTTTAGATAAGATGCTCACACTAGGGCGCCAAAATTAATAATTTATTTTCAGTAGAGGTGGTGATGATGAAGAGTTTCATGTAACTGTTAAGTATTATTATAATTAGGGAGCTAAGCAGATACATTTATCTTGCATCTACTAATTAAGCAGGGAAGTAAATAAATTTTTCCCTATCCCTGCTCATTTTGTCTGTTGGTTATTTTTATATCAAGTACAAGGAGGAAGGCTTATCTCTTTCAGTATGGGTTATATATGCTGTGCTCCTCTGTCCAATCAATTTAGATAAAACTGGATCCACCCTGGAGAATTTTTATTTGGGGGAGTGGGGTGGGAGGAGGAGATAAGGCCTCCTTGTTTAAGTGAGTTATAAATAGTTGGCAAGTAAATAGAAAATCCCAGCTGCTGTTGGGGTAAAAAATCCCTTTTTTTCCTCTTGTTACTGTATAATTAACATGAGTCACTGTCCTCTTGGATGGGAGAGTGTGCGGGAGAAAAGGAGACAGTGTGGTGGAGACACTGGGGTGCAGGAAGCTGGGAAAAAGACAGCAGGTTTAAGTCTGAAGAAGGTGCTGCTTGATCTACGTTGAGTTTGCTAGAGATAGGAAGCTCAGAATGACTGAAGCAAAGCAGCTTTCTGGCCCTTGTCGGGTCAGGCAGGAGCAAAAGGATATCACTGTTGCATGGGTCCCCAGATAGGATGCTGTGTGCCCCATTCATTCCATTTCCTCTCAGAGGACTTGATGGTTCATGGCTGACAGCCCATGGCTTCCTTGTGTGCTTCTCAAATGCATATGTGTTCTAGGGGTTCTCATTTGGTCCCTGAGTGTCTCTACTGGCAAGAACTGGGCAACTTCATTTTCACTTTGGCTACCACCATGGAGAAAGGTCAGGCCTCTCCCAGACCAGCTTAGTCTGTGAAAAGCCTGCTGTTCTGTGAGGAGTTCTAGTATGGATCTTCCCTCCTGGGCTATGAGAAATCATGCAACAGCTCTATGCCTCCCTCCCCGCCCACCTTCCCCAGACACTCACACACTCACACTTACTCACATGTACCCAAAAGCAGCCTGGCTCTTGGCGCCAGCAGGAACTTCATGGGATAGTCCCAAGCCTGCTGCTCAGACACAGCCCCATCTCTGCTCAAATCATGCCAGGCCATGTTGGGCAGTGACCTTGCAAGACAAGGCCCAGACTAAAGCAGCATGAATGAGGCCCCTCCTGTGAGCAAGCACCAAGGAGGTGCTGACTCGGTTGCTGCTTCTGTACTGTACGTTCTTGAGAGCAAAGGGCTCCCCAAACCCTGTGCTCTGGGAACCTGCATTGCCTCCCCACAGAGTGTGGTGGGCTGAATAATGGCCCCCAAGGATGTCCAGGTTTTGATCCCTGTGACTTGGGAAAATGTTACTTTACATGGTAAAAATAGAGTTTTATGGTTGCTAAGTTATAGATCTTGTAATGGGGAGACTGCCCTGGATTTCCTGAATCACTGGGCAATCCCAGGTGTTCCTACAGAAGGGAGACAGAAGGACCCTTAATGATGGAGACAGAAAAGGGGAAATGTCATGACCTTGGCAGAGAGGACAAGGTGTGAAGCCTGCACTGCGGACTTTGAAGATGAAGGGGAGCTCCCAAGCCAAGGAGTGGGGATGGCCTCCAGAACGTGGCAATGTTGGGGACAAGACACCCCACCCTGAGAGCCTGGAAAGAGTGTGGCCCTGCAGCTAGCACTTTGGTTTTGGCCCCTTATCGCATTTTTGGCTCCAGAATGATAAGGGAACAAATGTATTTTCTTTTAAACCAAGGACTTTGTGGTCCTTCATTTCAGCAGCCGTAGGAAACAATACAGAAGCTTGTCATCCTCTCTACCCTTGACTTCTCCCAAACCACCCTTGGTGCTATGATTGAGAGCTGAGAGTAGGATGGAAGGTCAGAGACCAATCAGCCACACACACACACACACACACACACACACACACACATACACACACACACACACACACACACCAGAGCCAGTTCTTGATTTCCTCAGCCTCTGAAGCCCCTTGCCAGATTTGTTGACTGCAGCTCCAAAGTGCTGGGTTGACACAGGTGGTGAGGTGGCAGGCCCAGGGAAGGGACTGGGAGTCTTGGTACATTTCATAAAGTGCTTTATCCCCACAGGGTGTCAAACAAGACATTTTCTGTACTAAGATATTTACCTACCCAAGGCAGCCCAGCTCACTCTCAACATGCAAACAAACAGAGCATGAGCGGGTTAATTTGTTTTTCCTAGTCTCACAGTTAATAAATAGCATCATAGAGATTCTTTTTGCACCTAACCTTTACTTTCTCATTCAAACAAGGAATTTAGAAACCCTGCCTGAAGCTTCTAAGATCTAAAATTTAACATCTGTCACTTATCATGTGCCCAGGACCAGGGAAACTAAAATTCCAACAGCCACTAGCGAAGCAGCCTTCTTTAGTTACAGGTGGGGTAAAGTGAGAGGCCTCACTGAGGCTGGAAAGTCGTGTGCTGATGTGGCCCAGGTGCCCACGCTCCCTGCGTGTGGCCAGGCCCCCGTCACCACACGCGTCTCTCTGCCCTACCTAGGCTCAGGCACAGGGCCTCACCATACTGAAAGAGTGGCATGTCTCCATCTCTTCTGGTTCTGTCAGGTGTACTTACTGTGCTCGTACCGCCCTCATTTATCCACTGAGGCACAAGTGCCCTTTATGGCTAAGCTTTTGCTGCTACCCTCTGGGCAGAACCTGGCTGGCCTTCTTGGTGTTCACAGTTTCTTCGTACAGCCTTAGCTCTCTGCTCTCTAATTATTTACTTTCTTCCCACAAAACACAGAATCTGTATCTCACTAATTCTGCATCTTTTCCCTCAAGTGAGTGGGCACATTGCCCAGTACATAAATGTTTGTTCAATGAGTGAATGAAATAATACATAAATATAATAAAGTGGAATGTTATTACTGTTATGAAATAAATTCTGGTATCTCTGAACAGCACCATCTAAGACTTGCCCCCGGGTGAGCTAAAGCCTAGGAGAATATTTTGCAGGATAAATTCCAGTCTGACCCTTTGGAAACGAGGTGAGGCAGCACTGCAGGGATTTTTCCTTTTTGCTTTTTATATTTCATTTCAGTAACTATGTCCCGTCTCACCCACAGTGGAGCCGTACGTCTCCTAGAGCACACTGACACAAAGTAAGTGAGCCAGGAGATTATGCGGGGAATTGGAGATGAACATCAATTTAGTAGGGCCTGGAAATAAAAGTTTCATGGTAAGAAATATCAGTAATGTGAATCCTCCCTTGAATTCAGAGATGGATGAGTGGACGAGTCGACTCAGTTGTGATACTTTAAAAATCTTCCACAGATCTGGGGCTCAGAGGAAGAAGACTTTTGAGCAGTGCCTATTGGAAGTGGGGCAGGGAAGGAAGGTTTGACAGCAACACCGCATTTGGAAAGCATTTCCTTCCATCTTTCTTCTACTTTATTTCTCTCACTTTCGCCATGATCCTGGCTTAGGGAGTGCATGGCTAGTCTTTTCCTTTGAGCCTTTTGTTTGGTGACTGTATGTCTTAACTCATAAAACTTCTGCCATTAAAGAAGCTGAGAAGCCCTGGAGTGTGTGAGATGAGGGGCAAAGGGCAAGCTGGCTGAGGAATAGCTTTCAGTCTTTGATGGCAGAAAAACAAGCTCTGCAAACTGTGTCCAGCTTAAGGATAAGTCAACACTGTGAGCACAGGAGGGCTTTCTGACTCCCGGTTAGTGGGAACAGAATGGCATGCAGCTCGGAAAGAGAGGCAGAAAGAACATGACTTTTGCAAGCCAGGGTCCAGAGCCCCTGTTCCAGGCCTGTTACTCAGGGACAGAGGACTGAGGGCCCCTGACACTGCAATCATTGCCCACAAGTCCGTTTCCTGAAACCGCTGCTGCATTAATTCAGATGCAAAAACACTATTGTGTAGCATGTTAATGGTTTATTATATGCTTTATTATTTCAGTGTCATGCTATCACCCTCCTTGACCACTTGCCAGGAAGTTAATTGTGAAGTTCTCTAGGTCAAATTAGAGATTTGCTACAAACATCTTCTATATTCTCTTATCCCATTTCCCAAGGTTAAGTTATAGATTTGCTTTTTCATATTCTTCTCTCTTTGGGTTTGAGGACATTGAGGGATAGCACTGAGTCATGCCTGGAGGGCACCATGATTGGCCCTCCAATATTTACATGTGTGGTCATATGCACTTACATCTATATATGTGTATGTGTACATTATATATGGATACATACACATATGCATGGTGTGTTTCTATATACAGATCTGATAAACAGCCTTAAATTGATTCCAGCTCCTAGGCAATAATCATGTATCCATTATTTGGCTTCTTTGAAAGCATTTGAGATTTTGGAAGAAGTTATATATAAAAAGCTGTCACTTTTGACACTGAAATGTTTTGTCAGGGATCCTCTGTTGCAAGGAGCAGAAGTGCTTAAGCGAACAGGAGGCTGATGAAGAAGAGGGTCAGATCTTGAGAAGTGCAGCCAGTCCCCACCGGGAGTGTATCTGATTTTCAGTCTCAGCTTGCCCTGCTCCTTGGGAACACGTGGCCTCTTGTCACAGTGCAAAGTGGCTTCTGCTGTGAGGCTCCCAGTCTCTTCCTTGATTTGTGTGGCTGTGCCCTCCCTGTCTTTCGCTCACATGTGATGTGATTCCAGCCAATCTTGGCATCACCTCTGTTCCAACTCGTCATATATTGTGGAGCAGAAGTCTAATGAGGCTTCGGTTTCACAGCGCAAAATACACTAGGAAAAAAGAGAATTAGGTTCACCAGGGCACATCTACTGTGGACAGGGCAAGGTCAAGGTCAGGGTGGTAGTATATTTTCTAAGGTGGAATCAGGCTAGCCTTGCATTTTTAGTATAAAAGGTAAAAAAATGTATGGTCCAACCTTTTAAAAATATTGAAAATTTTTGAAAAGGACTTTAAAATTTGCCCTGCATCTTTGACCCATATATTCTACTGGCAGGATTATAGAGAAAGAACAGTATACTGAATTCAGAAAGAAATAGTCACAAAAATGTGCAGTGAAGCATTGATAAAAGATACAAAGGAAAGGTACATTCCAAGTTTTCATTGATGTGTACCAATCAAATGACCACTTAATGAAATTTGTTTCTGATTCATTTAATAACTGTTTTCTGTAATGACCATCCTGTAAGTTAGTTTTAAAATGTAAAATTAGACAAGCAATAAAATCTAAAGGATATTTTTAATAAGTATAAATAAATTATAAAATTTACTACATCAAAATATTTGTATATGCTAAGTTTGATGTATGATTCTGCATGCTTTATTTTCCCTCTTCCGTGTAAATTTTGTTTTTGAAATTTTATGTTATATGAATTATACTAAAAATAGACCCTAAGTCCTATAATTCTCCTGGCTTTCTTCTCTGTTTTGGCTCCTGGACTGGGATTGGAAACACAAATTGAGACGCGAACAAAGGCTGGAATGGGCAGAATTGTGCAGATACAAGTTTCCAGAGAGAAGTCGAGTGTACTCCAATCTGTGGCAAGAAACATTCTATGTAGGGCATTCATTCTGCCAAATATCAATTAACCTTAGGCCCTTTTTAGATACACTAACACTTTTCTTGTCAAATAAAGAAAAATGATGATCACTCAGTCTGTGTGCCTCCAAACCCTGTTTAAATCTTCTACTGAAGGCTTCACAAAGGACAGCATTTGAGAGATGTGTTCTGCTACACAATTAAAGGCACCCTTAGAAAATGTCCCTGATCACTTTTTTGTTGTTTGAAGAGAAAAAAAACCTTAATTATAGTTATTGGAGATCTATCAATATAGTCTAAAATAGCAAAGAATCTGGCAGACTTTTTAATCTGATCTTTGAAAAAGCTCAGTGATTCTTCAGCATTATCTTAATGTTCTGATTTCCTTTCTCCTGGCTTCTATATGATCCCCTGAAAGTCAGCCTTCTTCATGAATGAATGTCTATACTTGTATTCATTACCTGAGTATGCCATTTAGAAAGTGATGTCAATAAAGAAAATTGTAATGTCACTGGGAAGAAAGCAATACCAACACAGGATTGTCATATGCCAAGTTGTATTGTGTCTTTCTGAAGTACATGTCTTGTCTATGCAATCGTAATTTGAAAAGTTTTGTTTTAATTTATCCATGGATTCATGGGTTTTCTCATGTTTATATTCACTCACTTACTCAAAGATATATACAGAGGTCTAGAGGAACTGTGGAGAACGCCTGGAAAATAATGCCCCGAAGACTGTCCCACAGTCTGCTAGGTGTGAGAGGTGTGGTAGTAAACAAGCTATAACCCCTGCTCTTGTGCAACTTACCTTTCTGCGTAACATGTATACACATAATACAGGTAAAGTGGTAGATGTACATATTATAGATGTTATATATAATAATTTTTACAACTATGTTGTATGATATATCATAATACACCCACATGTAATTAACATAATACACCCATATGTAATTGACATGCACTATGTGTAAGTGGTTACACACTTATATGTATTATGTATAGGTGCAAATGTTGTTCTATAGGGCCACACATCACACAGACTGTGTGGTCCTAGAATGAGTTTGGGATTTGCATACACCTCAGTTTACACACTGGCTCTGTTGGGTACTAGTTTTACGAATTTAGGGTAGTGGTCCTAAATCTTAGTTATCTTTTATACCAAAAAGTAAATAACTATCCATCTAAAACACTGGCCTTGGTGAACCCCAAATAAATATTGTCTATTATGACATTGTTACTAGAGGTCAGTAATTATGGTGTGTAGTACATGTACTTATGTACACATGTATTGTAACATGTAGAGGACTGACAACTGGTGTTCAATGTATAACTCTCAGCTGATTTGAGTAAGCACGGTGCTGGGTGTGGAGGCCCACCTGGACACTGTTGCCAACTGCATAAGAGGCAGAACTGGAAAAGAAAAGGCAAGGCTGTTGGGAGCTGACAGAGGCTGTTGGGAGCTCGTAAAAGCTGTAGGAGCTGTTGGTTGTTTTGGAGGAGTTTGTTGTGCTAGCTTTCCTTATGAACTTGGCTGTTTTCATCCTTCAAGGAGCTTTGGACCTCGTTGACACTGAGAATGGTTTTGGTTCACTTTGGCGGAGCTCTGGTCCTTACTTTGAGCATCACTTCCTGTCTCTGGAGGAGAAGATGGTGCCCTGCTGGTCTCCTGAAGAAGCTGCTGTGTTGGCTTCACTAGTGGAAACTCGGCCATCTGGATCATAGGAGGAGCTCAGGAACTCACTGTTGCTGAGGATGGCTGTGATACCTTTCAGGCGAGCTCTGGATCATCTGAGCATTGCTTCCTGGCTCCAGTGCAGATCCCTCAGACTGCTAGAACAGCTCCTTCATCCCACTGGCACAGACTTTCTAGATTCCATTACTGACCTTTGGGCCTTCCCAGAGCAGATCTTTGAAGCAGGCCTGCATGAGATATTGTTGTGGGCTCTAGACCTCCAGGTGGACTCATAGGAGGCGTTCTTATGAGCTCTAGGCCTTCAGCTGGACTCATGCAAGACATTTCCGTGGGATCTAGGCCCTCATCTGGATTCCTTGGTTTTAGTGTGCGGACAGATTTCCTGCACCCTCTTATATATCATTCTTTGGGTGACTATTACAACTAATCTTATAAAATATGTGCCCTGTATTATATTACTCCCCTTACAAAAATATCTCCCAAGCGAACACATATCATAAAAGAAACAAAGTAGGTTAAGCAGATAACATGGGAACTGCTATTTTCATAAAGCTGTCATTTCTGCAAAGCGCATATTTAAGCAGATATCTAATAAAATGAAAACAGCAAAGTATGCAAATAGCCCAGGAAAGGAATTCCTGGCAAGTAGAATAGAAAGTGCAAATACTTAGGGTGGAAGAGGGTTAGGACCTGGAGCAAGTGTTCTATTTACATATGCTGTTTGCTCCATGTTATTACCAGCATGGCAGAGGTCATGTTCTGTGCTCTAGCTGGCTGCAAAGGGTTTCTTAGAGGCCAGAAAATCACAAGAGAACACTGCCACAGAACAAAAATCTGATCCCAGGTCTGGAGTCTTCAAGAGAGGTATGTGTAGAGAAATAACAATTATTTAATTCCCACTTTCAGTGAAGTATATAAGAAACTTGGGAATTTCTGCTCTACCTAAATGGCAACCTAAAGGTTAAACAGACTGAATAGTTAACAGCTCTTAGATCTGCCACATGAATGAAGTCACAGGACAAATGTGAAAATTGGAGGATGTATGGGTAGATATACAAGGGCTGATAAAACTATGACCATGTTTAAGTAAAAACAATTACTATAGTAAAAGGCACATTGTTATTAATCCCCCTCAAAACACTCCTGCCTTGCTTCAAACACAGTTAATCTATTATCCTTGGCATTTTCTGAAACAGTTATGGAAGTCCCCTTTCCTAAGTATCTTTATGAGATGTGATCACGAATACGGTGATTACTTCTGCCAAGCGCCTCCCAGTGAAAAATCAGGCTAGCAATGACATTACAGTGAGTCTCATCACCTTATTCACTGATTGGGCATTGTGAAATGTCTGGCTCTTCCCCAAAGTGACCATGAAAGGTAAATGTTTTGAACTGGTCTAAGATACTGAGGTAGCTATGAGACCACAACTGTGGCCACTCACAAAAGAAGACTCCAGAACTGCTTCAAACACTGGGCAAGAATGATGGAATCAGTGTTTGAAGTGAGGGGGAATATTTTGAGGGGGACTCAATGGTAATGTGTAATAATCGTTTGTAAGAAAATTCAGCATTCACTCATAGATAATAACCATGACTCAGTGGAATAGAAGCACCCAAGTAGAAGCCTCCTAGGGAATAAGTACTGGGGAAGAGAAAAACCTTAATGAATTGCTAGAGGCTCAGTTTGGACAACATGAGGAGTAAACTTCAAGGGAAACTCAGTCACCAGGAGGCCTCCATGCTTTGTTAGCCTTAGCTTTAGGTAGAGGTTCTCACAATGAATATCAGTTGGGACAAAGTCCTATTCTCTGACAGGTGAGCAGCACCTATCCCATGGGGGCTTGTCAGCACCTAACTGACAAAGGAGCTCAGAGATCCCCACCCAGGCTCAGCCTTCAGTGGGCTCCCTAACGGGAGAAGGGAAGTACCCGAAACAGTCTCCCATAGACGTCCTGTGTCAGCTACCTGACGCTCGCTTACCAGAGACAGACGCAGGATCACTAACAGGTAGGCACAACTGTAGGGCTATAGAAAGTGCCAGCGTTCCTTACATCTCATCATCGGGTCAGGCGTGATCTATTTTCCACAGTTCCTCTTACCCAATACTTCATGTGTACCTTTGTGATAAAAGGTACAGGACATGTTAAAAGACAAAAATGTCCCACAGTTTGAAGGGACCAAGCATGCAAGCACAGATGTCAGGAATGCTGTAAATATTAGAATGAACTTTAAAAACTCTGCTTAATATGTTAACAGAGAAAGGAGATATCATATAAGAAGAATATGAAGTGACAGAGAGAGAGAGAGAAAGAGAGAGAGAGAGAGAGAGAGAGAGAGAGAGAGAGGCTTTCCAGTCTATAATTCTATTTTCTGTAACATTAACTTTCAAAAATGATGAAAAAGTAAAGTCTTTCTCAAGCACAAAATTTAAGGGAATTTGCTGCCAACAGACGAGTCTTGCAAGAGATACTAAATAAGTTCCTCCAGGGGGAGAATGACGTAGGTCAGAAGCTCAGATGTATACACAGATGAAATCAGAGGATAAATCAAAAGGTCATAGAATCAAGTGACAATGGAAGAACAACATGCCCAGACTGGTGGGACAAAATGAAAACAGTTCTAAGAGGGAAGCAGATAGCCAGCTGTAAATGCACATGTTAAAAAATAGAGTGACTGACCTGCATTGATCTTGTTTTGCTAGGATCTTGAGATGCACCATTATGTTATTTATAGTAGAAGAAGGAAGGAAATAAAAAAGATCGAAGAGGAAATTAGTGGAATTGAAACTAAAAATGCAATATAAGGATCAATAAATCAGGGAGTTGGTTCTTCAAAATGGTAAAAAAAGACTGATGAAGTCTTACTCAATCTTAACCAAAATAAAGAGTATCAGTGCAATTAGGAATAAAACTAAGTCAAAATGGATGCTGCCAAAATGCAAAGGTTTATATTAAGCTATTTAAAAAACTTACATTTAAATAAATTGGAGAACATAGAAGAAATGGATATATTTCTAGACATATGTAAATTTCCAAAGTTTAACCAAGGAGATATAGAAGCACTGAATAGACCAATAACAGGCAGTAAAATAGAGGTAGTAATAAAACTCCTACCAACTAATAAAAGCCCAGGATGCAGTCAATTCATTACAGAATTTAATCCGAGCTTCAAGGCAGATCTAATGCCAATACTTGTTAAATGCTTCTCTTAAACTAAAGAAAGGAACAGCACCAAACTCATTCCTAGAAGCTAACATTGCCATTGTCCTGATTCCAAAAGGGGGCAAGGACCTAGGAAGAAAGAAAGAAAGAAAGAAAGAAAGAAAGAAAGAAAGAAGAAAGAGGCCAATTTCTTTAATGAAGATAGATCTGTAAAATATCCAAGATATTGTTCAACAGAGTGCAACAAATTATTAAAAACATCACATATTATGGGCAAATTGGCATCATCCTAGGCATCCAAAGATGGTTCAATACACATAGGTTAATAAATAATGTAACATATCACATAAACTTAAGCAAGGACAAAAATCACATGACTTCCATAGACAGAAAAAAACCTCTGACATCTATTTATGTTAAAAATCCAGAAGAAAATAGGTATATAGGTTTGTTGCAGTTCTAATCAAAATATCAGTAACATTATTTATACCTACAAAAAATAATCCTAAAATTTATATGGAGCCAGATGCTGAGGAGAGCTAGAGCAGACCTGAACAACAAGAACAAAATAAGAAATATCAGAATCCTGGGTTTCAAGTTATACCACAAAGCTACAGTGCTAAAAACTTCATGCTGTGGGCATGAATACAGGTATGTGAATCAGCACAACAGAACGGAAGGTGCAGAAATCCAGGCACATTCAGACATCTGATCCTTGACAAAGGGCCAAAAGCAGAAATGAGGTAAGACTGACTCCTTACCAAACAGTGCTGGGAAAACTAATTATTCTCAAGTGGAAGAATGAATGAAGACCCATATCTCTCACTTGTACTAAAAAAAAAAAAAAGCAGAGAGTGAGCCAGAGAGACCTAAATATTAAAACAGAAACACTGAAACTTCCGAAAAGTAAAGTAGGTAAGATCCTTAAAGACCTATGAATAGGTAAGGACTTCCAGAACAGAACCCTACTTGCACAATAAATAACACCAAGAATCAACAAATGGGATTATGTCAAACTGAAAGTCTTCTGCAAGTCAAAGGAAATGACCAACAGAAGAAAGAGACAACCTACAAAATGGGAAAAGTTTTGCCGGCTAATCCTCAGACAAAAGACTTCTATAGATAGTAGTCAATCAAGAAATGGACCACTGAAATGAATAGACACTACTCAGAAGTACAAATGGCCAAGAAGTACATAATGTCATCTTCGGTCATTACAGCAATGTGAATCAAAATAATACTGACATTTTATCTTGTTCCAGAAAGAACAGCTATTAAGAACTCAAAAAGCAAGCTGGACATGGTGGTGTCCACCCATAATCCCAGCACTCAGAAAGCTGAGGCAGGGGGATCCTTGTGAGTTCAAGGCCAGCCTGGGCTACAAGTGAGCTCAAGGCCAGTCTGAACTGCATAATGAAACCCTGTTTCAAAAAGACAAAAACAAAACAAAACAAAAGCCTCAAAAAACAACAAATGCTGGTGAGGGTGAGGGAATAAAGGAAACTATACACTGCTGGTGAAAATGTAAACTACCACAAGTACTATGGAAGTCAATATCAGTATTGGTATCAATATTCTTCAAGATGTTAAAAATAAGAATTTCATTTGACCCAACTATAGCCCTTCTGTATATCTTCCCAAAAGATTTAAAGACATCATGTGAGTGACATGTCTATGCCTATATATTTCATAATACATAAATATTGGAAGTCCATGGACAGATGAATGGATGAAGGAAATGTGGTGCATATACAGCAGAGTACTACTTGCCCATTAAGAAGGACAAATTTGAGTTATCTGTAGAAAAATAGATGCACCTAGAGATCATAATGCCAAGTGAAATAAATCAGACAAAGAATGTTGAATGTTTTACGGTTCGTCTTATTGAGAAAACCCCAATCTAAATATTTTAAGCAGCAAAATAAAAGATGATAGGGCTATAATGAAATTAAACTAGGAATCATAATAGAAAGATATGTGGGAAATCTCCAAATCAGTAAAAATTAAACAACAAGAGTATGTATCAAAGATGAGTAAATTAAAACTCAAAGTAATCAGAAGAGAAAAAATTATTCAGAGATTAATGAAATTGAAAATAAGAGATAGAGAGAATGAATAAAACCAGAAGCTATTCTTTCAAAAGGTCAATAAGATCAATACATCTCTAGCCAAGATAACTAATAGAAAGAGAGATACAAATTAGCAATGTCAGAAATGAAAACAGACATCACAACAGATTTCATGAACATTAGAAGGAAAATAAAAGAATATGATGAATAACTATGATCACAAATTTGATAATTTAAATAAAACACAGTAGTTCTTTGAAAACTCAGACTACAAAAACTCACATGAGAAGAAGTAGACAACATACATAGGTTTATATCTATTGAAGATATTGCACAAATAAGAACAGCCGTGTACCCATGCCCAGTGACAATGGCAGTGACCATGGCGGCAGTGGGTGTGCACAGAGTAAGGAAGAGTACAGAGAGTGCAGAGCGGTGGTAAAAGGAGGAAGACAGTGTGTCCTAGCTACTTTTTCTTATAGTTGGGACAAAATACTCAACAACTGTAAGTTAAAAGAGGAAAGGTTTAGTTTAGCTCATGGTCTGTAGAGGTTGCAGTCTGTAGTCAACTAGCTTCAAGGCAGAGGGGCATGGGAGAGGGGCATCACAGAGGAGAAATAGTCCATGACAGAGCAGGCAGGAGACAGGAACCAGCAAGTAGTGAGCCTTCTGGAATTTTATCCCATCTAAGCTACAAAGCCTATTGGTTGGTGCCACTCACACCCAAACTAAGGCTTCTCATCATCCACACCCAGAAGTGTGCTAAACCACTCAGTAGATTAATTTAGTTATCATAGACCTTTAACACATATTTACAAACCTAGATCCAGCCACCTCTGAAAATCCCCACCCATGAGCACAGGAAGCTTTGGGGAGACATCTCCACACAAACCATAACACAGTTCCCACCTAAGTGATTGAGGCAGCTAGGTGTGGGGCGGGGGGAATGGGAAGTCACTTCTTCCTGATGTTGGGCCCCACTTCTCTTTATGACAGTGCTTCAGATTTTGATGGCTTGAGAAATCAGAGATGACTGAAGTGAGAATGACTGTTTTGCCCTTGTGGCTCACTTGAGAAAGCTGGATTATGGAGCTGACCAGGTTAGTGACTGTGTTACAGTTGAGTGGGCCAAAGATAGTTCGGCTTCTTGTGTACAGGGAGGAAAGAATTGCCAAGCATTTTCTCCTCCATGGAGGGTGGTATGTAGTTACATTTATTGAAGATCACCCTGAAGGTAGCAGCAGGAACAGGGAAAAGGGAAAAAGGCAAAAAAAAAAAAAAAAAAAAAAAAAAAGGGCCATTATAACTCAGGCCTTTAGAATTTAAAGCCCAGAAACTTCTGACCTGGTGCCTCTTACTGAATTTCTCACTGGTGCTCTGCTGCCTGAGGCATGGCAATCTCTTAGGATTCTGTTGTTTTACTTTCCACCTCTTTTAAGAAAACAATGATTAAGGTGGTGTTTACAGCTGAATGCAGAGAAGACAGGGACTCACTCAGCGCCTTCCTTTCTAACTGTGCTAGCTGTACTATGACTTTGATCCTATGCATGAACTGACCCAGAGGCCCAAATGTATCTTATACTTTAGAACAAAAGGAAAATGACAGTGGGAATTTTAGGATCTTGGAAATTGTAGTTACGGTCATGCTTCCAACTGCACCTCAGTGATAGCTACCTTTTTGATCTGGGTGTACTTTTGACGTTTTGGTTCATGAGGCAGTATAAAAGAAGAAAGCAACTATAGACCCAGTTCCCATAATGCTAAGCACCTCTGCAGCATGTGATATTTGCTAACAAGCTAGTCATTTTCCAAGAAAACCCACCTTCACTTAAGCATTTACCTATTCCATGTCTTGTGTCAGGTTTGGTCCTCTACATACTGTGACCTACAGTGAAATTATTATGTATTCCCCCTATGCCATGAAAGATCTGAGCTCATTTTCCAAAGGTTTAAGGTTAGGTTGTAGTAAGGCTTACATTTCTCCATATTCTAAATTCAATATTCTTTTCTACTACCCATTCTGAAATGTTATTTGCACTTCATCAATTAAAACAGATGAGCAGACATTAACCTAATATATAAAGGAGCAAAAGTACATTACAGAAGAGGGTGAAGATTTATCCACAAAATGAAATAACTGCTGAGCAAAATTCCCAAGTAGCAGAGCTCCCAGTGCCTAAGGTTCTAGGCCTTGATTGGTTTTCTGATTCCCATTCTGCTGACTTAGATTTTCTGGCATCTAATGGTCTAGACCACTGAGGTTTTCAAAGAGATCCGAAAGTATGCACACCCTTTCTCCATAGCTTGAGCTGTGGATCATCTCAAATGGAGTTATTCTTTATAATTGTTAGTTTTTACCAAATGTATCTTGGTGTCATGTTTCATTCATGGAAGCTGGATCTCCTCACTTCAAGATTAACATGTCAGTGAATGAGGCGATGGTGGCATTTCAGCTTCTAAAGCTGTTCTTCAGACACATTGCAAAGCACATGCTGAAAGAGGTTTTAGTCTGAATACTAGGGGCTCAATAGCACCACAAATAGATGTGATAAAGGAAAGGATTCAGAGAAATGTTAAGGAGAAGCAAGCCTCTTGGGATTCCACGACAATAACTTGCAGGATATCTCACGTGATTGTGGAGGATTCACAAGTGCTTCATAGATTTTAACCTGGGTAAAGTCCTTGTAGGTAACTTTACCCTTGTTAACTACAAGGACTTTACAAGAACACCCTTAACACCATTTTGTTTTTTCATCTTTCAGTATTTGTGTTGTGAGGATTTCTGCTGCTCACTGTCTTTATAATCAGTATTTTCAGCATTGTGCATTTCCACGTTAGGGAATTTCTCTGCTTGCCTTTTGTTTGCTTTCGTTGGTTTAATAATCAATGTTTCTCCCATTTTGATATTTCTGGTTCTAGTACTATTTTAAGTCATTTTTTATTCTTAAGTTCTCTGCTTCTTTGTTTAACACTTAGGTCAAATGTACCTTACCCTTGGATACTAACTTTTAGGTAACTGGTGAAATGCAAACAATATTTCAGGCTGGGCAATAGAAAGAACATAGTTATATCACCTGTATGTGAACACTTCTCTCTCAGAACTTCTAAAAACATATATAAACTGAGGAAAATGTGACATAAGCAACATGGTTATATGTGGTGTTAGAAAAAGTATTACTAGACAAAATAGACCCTCCACCACATTGCCCACACTTACCTAATAGAGGAAAACTCTGACTAAATCTGCTCTTGTCTGACTATTGTGATGGAAGCGGAGGTCAAATATGTAGGGCATCATGTCCTCACAAGTTCATGGTGGAACTTCCTTTGTTTATGCAGTCAAAATGTACCCTTAAGGAGTCACTGTTTGAAATTCCACTCATCAGAGGTAAATGGTACAGTAGGATTGCCAAGCTGCATTGGAAAAAATACATTATTTTGAATTTATTGTTTTCATGTTTATTTCACTTTGGTATGACACTGATGTTCTATGACACAGCACAGATGTGGGATTCCTGCTCACTTTCTGATCTTGATTATGGATTAGGATGATGATTTATTGTTTACTTGGTAGATCTCAAGACTTCTCTGAGCATCAGAGTAGGCAGTTGTATATTCAACCCAGAGCATACAACTATGAGACAAAGTCCAATTGTACTCTACATGTTCCACAGTCTAGTTCCTGTGCGGCTATTATCTGGAATATGAATACTTTTATTTTTAAAGATAGAGTTTCAAGGCACTGTTGTCTTTGTATAGATTTTTAAATTTTATATTACTCTTTTTTTTTTTTTTGCAGTCCTAGAGATCGAACTCAGGACCTTGCAACTTGCCAGGCAGGTGCTTATTCCACTGAGCTATATTCCCAGCCCCTAGATTGCTCTTCAAAGAAAAAATATTAAGAAATTCTTTCCTTTGGGAGACTCCAGAGTTGACCCTATGCAAAATGATAAACTGTATTATTTTGGTCTTGCTCTACTTCTTTTAGACTAGGTTGCAATCTGACTGCCTGATCCATTCCCAATGGCTGTAGAAATTGAGTTTGCATTTTATTTCTGTGAGGGTGCAAAACCAAAATGTCACAATTCCAAACATGTGTCACTTGAAAGATAAGTACTACTATTCGCAAAATATGACATTTGTTTGGCCTTCCTTCATGGATCAGGGCATAGTTACTGCTCAGCGTTTTTTTCTGTGCTCCCAGAGAATCTACATTTTTTACCTCATATATCTTTGGTGCTACTGATTTAAAGAATACAGTCCAGCAAAAGTAAGTAGAAGAGGTATTTGCTGAGGAAATGGTTCCAGGGTAAGTGGAATGCTCAATCCCTGATCCATGAACATGTAACGTTCTGAGGTCAGGTATTCAGCATCTGTGAAACTCAGGGTACACATGATATTATTCCAACCACATTTCCATTTGTGTGTGTGTGTGTGTGTGTGTGTGTTGGAGGAAGAAATTGGATCGATAAACTTTTACTACAAATGTAACTGAATATATAGGGCATTAGCAATGTTTTATATAGCTAAGGTCTGAAATGGACAGTCATCCTGGCTGGTGTGATGAAACATGTCTTCTTTGAGAGTTAATGCCTCATTATATTGCGCTGTGATAGAGAAAATACTTTTCTGTTCTGTGTCTTTTACTGAATCAACTTTCTGTTTGCTTTTTAGATTCTGACTTCACTGGATGTGCCATTGTATTAGAATGAAAAACGCCAAGGTATATACATTGTTTAGTTAAGTAGGGGTGAATTCTTATTTAAGTGCTGATGAATCATGGCAGCAGTTAGTTGAATTGACAAAATTTTACTCAATTTGTTTGATTCCCAAAGTTTTAAAAAGAAAACAATTACTATGATTTTTAAAAATTAACATCCCGATTACAGGAATGACCATTTATTTCAGCCTGTAACACACACATCTCCTTTTCTCATTCATGTAAGACAAGAGCTCTACCACTGAGCCCCACCCGCAGCCCACACATCCCCTTCTGAAGCTGTAATGTTTGTAAGTGTGCTGAGGTAGCTAGAAAGGGCAGGGATTTGACATTTAGTACTTGATATTCTGAGTATTTTCAATTTGAAGAATCACAAAATAAATGTCCTTTGCTGAAGTAATTCAAATTTGGTTGTTATGAACACAGATCTGTAAATCTCTTCCAATTACCTTTAAGGAAGAATGCTTTAAAAATGATAGGGGATTATATACTTCCCTCAGGGGAAGCAGCAATTCCAGATGAGTGGATATTTCTAAAAAGGAAAGCAGTCACTCTTCAAAGTTAGTTAAATTGATGAGTTTTCTATTTTGATATAACACGGCCAAACGGAAATAGTTTTAGTGAGATGGGCAATCTTTTGAGTACTGAAGGCAAGAGGTGGAATGTAATTTGTAAGGGATAAACTCTATATGTGTTTTTTTAGCACATGTATTTCATTTGCTTGGACACAAAAAGTATGTCAGACATCTTTCTTCCTGCCTGTTGTCAATGTCATGTTCTTTAGCGTATTGACTTCCCTTTGTGGTATTTTGTGAGAAAGAAATTTACATTCTGACTTTAAAGAGTTATCAAAAAAGTCTTGGAAAATTCACATCTTTCATTATTTAAAATATGTAGTATCAGTAATAATCCCTTTTGCCAACTTCTTCCACTACTCTTTCAGTGAGATGGGGCATGGTCACATCTTTGGGCTAATATATTTCTATCCACTTATCTATGTATTGGTGCACAGGTAAGTTTCTTTTAGTATTTGGTGTTTCTAGTCTATGCTGTGCTTTTCTCTGTAATTCTGGAATTATGATTCTCATGATTTGTGTCATACATTGTTTACTATATTTAATACTCACAGGTCTGAAGAACTCCTCTTGATATTACTGGTGACTATATTTTTGGTAGTCACTCTTCAAACAAGGTCAGGCACATTCAGGGTGGTATGGCCATAGATAGTAATCACTCTTCATAACTCTGCTTTCAGACCCTCTGCTGGTCCTTTGGCATTTATTTTGGATCAAATAATCACTGCCTCACTCCCCTTCAACCTCAATCAGTTTGCACTTAAGAAAGTCGTCACACCTTAGTGAAGAAACAAATCAGACAAAAGCCACTCATCCCCTCACCTTGTCCCATTTCCTCTGACAATATTCAAATCATTCCATTCTCTTTTTCTATGAAGAAACTCAAAGTAAAATGTGGAATGCATTTCTGTACCTCAGAGATGATATGTTTTCCAGTTACTTCTATCAGTCAACAAACTTGTAGTGTACATGCACTCTGGGTCAATCTCTATGTAGAATCCTACACAGATGCCCTTCCCCCTCTTCTCAAAGAGAGCGTAAAAGAGGAACATTCTGAGGGGAAAATTCAGGAATAAAACAGCAAAGCAATAGAGTACATTAATAAAACCCAATCTTTGTTCTTTAAAAAGATTAACACGATAGACCTCAGGCAAGAATGAATCAGAAAATACATACTGAATGAAAGAGATTGAAAACTTTAGAGCTATTGAGAATTTAAACATATTTGAACAACAAGAATGGAAAGGCAAACCAGGCAGCCTGCCTATGACAAGCTGCTCAGGCTGATTAGTGATATAAAAAAAATACAGAGGAAACAACAATGAGAGATCTCTTTAAACACTACAAGAGAGTAAAATCAAGAGATGGATGAGGCTGAGTGTAGACAAGAATTAAGAAGCCACGCATTAAGAACTCTGATTTCCAGTAAGTGCAGGTGGCTGAGGTCTACCAGTCAGCAGAGTTTGCTGACAGTGCTGATCAAATTAAATATGCATATATCCCATGATCCAGCAGTTAGACCCTGGGTTTTCCATGATGTGGAATGGAGAATTTCCTGTGTCAACTTGAATGGGGCATTGTTATGTCTGCCCTGATATGTGATCAAACACTCTCATGGATGTTTCTGTGGGGAGGCTTTGGACAAGATTAACATTTGAACCGATAGACTGAGTACAGCAGATGCCCACTCTAATGAGGGCAGGGCTCATCTAAATTGTGTGGGCATTAGTAGGACAAAAAGATGAATCTTTCCCAAGTAAGAAAGAATTCTTGTTTGATGGCCTCTGGACATTGGATTTATTTTCCTGTTGAACTGGAACTGAAAAGTCTTTCTTGGGGGAGCCAAGCAGCCTTTGGAATAGAACTACATAACTGGCTCTCCTGGGTCCTTAGCTTGTGGCTCAACCTGTACTTCATGGGACTTTGCAGCCTCTTTGTTCATATTGTAAGAGTCTGTTTCTTATAACAAATCTTTCTCTCTGTCTCTGCCTCTCTCTCTCTCTCTCTCTCTCTCTCTCTCTCTCTCTCACACACACACACACACACACACACACACACACACACACACTGACCTATTGTTTTCTTCCTTGGAGAACCTTTATTAATACACATGCCATAGTCATTATGTACCAGTCCATAGGAGGACATAGCTAAGGGTGTCCACTGCATTTGGAGAGAGAGGGCAGGTAAAACCCAGTCAGCCCTCGCCATGCAGGGTATACCAAAACTGGAAATATAGCAATGTGGAGTAAGAAAAAACGTGCTACAACTATTAGTATAAATTGTAAAGTCATGAATGTAAAACAACAGTACATATTTTATAAGAAGAATGTCTACTTTTAAAGGATATAGATTTTCATATAAATGGACATAAACGTATTAAAACACATGTGAGAGAGAAATTGGAGAGACTAGAGATAACAGGAAATGAATAAATAATTGAATAATTAAATAAAGACTAGAGCTTTCTATAAGTCAGTGCAAATCATGCACCAAAAACCTAAGCAGTTTGATTAACTTGAAGCCTCTGCTGCAAATCAGATACTAGCTAACATCTAATTAAATTACTTCAGACAGGATGGGACCAACATCAGGATGTCAGGATCAGACTCAGAGCCAGTATCATTGCCCTGGGGCATGAAGGCAGTCACCTTTCAGACTTCTCAGGGCAGGGACTATGCAGTCCTGACAGAGAACTTGCCTGTTGGAGCTCAGAGCTGCCTACACAGAGTTTGCTTCCTCTGTAAGTCGCAGTGCTTCTGGAAAGGTGATCAAAATCTCTCTTTAAGGTTCTTGGTTGGCTCCGGAATTCAGGTTTCATAACTATCTGGGTTTCTTTTGTTCTAGTTTCCTTTGCCCACTTTTGACGTCAACATCTCATCATAGACATGGAAAGCTTTCTTTATGTTTAAATCTTTGTGATCATGATGCTAGGAGTCTCGAGAATACTTGATAAGGGATCAGCTTTCAAATTCTCAGCCTCACTGAGCAATATGAAAGTGTATTTCTGTAGCTCACAAAGGTCCATGAAGCATAGAATCATACTTAATATCTTTCTAATTGGACTGGAAGTCTAATCGTGAAGGGATAGGGTTATTGCAACATTGAAATAATCATTAAATAAAATACAAAAGTTTGATTGTACATTTGTAGCCATGATTTGTTAAATATTTTTTCTTCTGAATGGTCATGCTATCTAGTCAGGACTGAAATATCAGCCACACAGTTTTGAGTAAATATAGTCAAAGATAAATATATAGTCAAAATCATATAATATTTCAACAACAGTCATATAAATATTTAGTCGAAGTAAATATAGTCAAAGAAGATACTCAACCTGAGAAGTAATCTGTCATGTTATTTTTTTCCTTTCATCAATGACCACTCACTTAAAAGTAAGAACGATTCAGCCTTTCTTTAAGGTAGGGTTAATTTAGATAAAATATTATGCAGTAGCTAAAAGATAAAACACCAGATAGCTCAAATGCCATCAAAATTTTGTAATGCCATGGCAGGTGGGGTGTTTCAAACTGATGCTCTCACTAATCGCAGTTAGAAAGGGCAGGAAAATGAGAAAGTTTTGTCTTATTAGCATTAAAGGACTGACAAGACACTGAGGGCTACTGGCTGTAGTCTCTGACAGAAAATGAGAGCCAGAGTGGAGAACAGAAGATCCAGGGTCTGTGGGTGTCTTTTTCATCTTAATATCGGGAAGGAGACAGCTCCGAGCTGGAGCTTTGTAAGCAGAGGGATGCAGAAAGTCTGGACCAGGAACAGCACAGGGACAAAGTGGTGATCTCACTCTTTCCTCTCAGTCTCTCTTCCCTCTCTTTCTGTCTTTCTCATGCTCTCTCTGCCTCTCTCTCTCTCTCTCACACACATACATGCATGTAGGTGAACACACATGGACACAAAGTTGCTGCCTCTGACCTGTACACCCTGGAAACAGCTGAGAGGTAAGCAAAGTCCTTAGGTGACACATGGACTGGACAGAATTGGAGCCCAGATCCACCAACAGAAGAACCTGTGTCTTATTTGTTTTTTATCACAGACATTTTTAAAAGTCTGGTGAAGCTTATGCACCCCTTTCTCAAGGCCAGTTATTTTATTTTTTATTAACAATGAATTCTTGTTACTCAGTGATTTTGACAAAAAATACGTAGCCCAGTAATCACCACAAACGACACATTAAACAGTTTTATCAACTCAAAAGTCTCCCCATATCTCTTTGCAGTCCATCCTCCTTGCCTAAATCCCGGCAAGTACTGGGTTATTTGCTTCCCTTTGATTTTACCGTTTCTCCCATGTTATTTTTTTCCTTCAGTGCTGGAGATTGAGTCCAGGACTCCATGCCCACCAGTCATAAAATGCCATCTTTAGGGTAAGTCTGCTTTCAGCAAAGTACATTTGAGATATATCCAAGCTTTGCACATACCAATTGCTCATTCCTTTTGATTTCAGCACCCTGGCAGAGCAGCGTTCATTTACCCAGTCATCCCTTGAGGGATTTAGAAATCCCTTTTGTGATTAAGAATAAAGATATTCATGTAAGCATAAATAATTTAGAGAACAAAATAAGGATAAAAATAGCAGACAGGGAAATAGATCTTCTACAAACAGGAAGGGGCCGAGAGATAGGTGGGAGGGGAAGGCGATGAAAGAAGAATTAAATGTGCTCTGTATGCGGAGCAGCTCCCCGTGAAGAATGGGTCCATGGGAAATGTGCACTCACAGAATCTAAAAATTCGCTAATAACTAACTAACTAAGGAGAGTAGAGGAACAAAAAGGTTTATGTGATAACCCAGATATAAACTAAATGGGAAACAAAAAGCTCAGGGTCTCAAAACAAACTGAATGGAGTCATTCAGCTAACAGGGCCCTGCTTACTGGGAAGTAAACACAGTCTACTGCATTTGTAAAAGACAAAGGAAGCTCCACACTACTGCAGCCAGTGCAGGGACCATCTCAGTTCTCCCTCCTCTCCCTCCCTCTCTCTCTCTCGCTCTCTCTCTCTCTCTCTCTCTCTCTCTCTCTCTCTCTTTCTTTTCTTTCTCTCTCTCCCTCCCTGTCTCTCTCCCCCCAAAATCTTTCATTTTTCAATAAATTTTACCTATACATTAAGCAAAAGGAATAAAAAAGGTTTTGTGAAAAACCAAATATAGATTGTATGTATTTGTGTGTGTGTGTGTGTGTGTGTGTGTATGTGTGTGTGTGTGTAAAACAAGCTTTCATTTCTTTTGGGGAGGTAAGCCTAGTTGAATCTATTTGTTTTACTAAAAGTCACATTTTAGAGTATTTCTGAAGGAATATGGACGTATTTCTTTCTATCACAAATGCTGTCCTAAGAAGTGAAACTCCAATATTCCTTAAAGGATTTCCTATATTTCAACAATAGGAGGAGTAGTTTGTAAATTAGCAAACTCACTAGCTGCTTATTATGGCTCTGTTTATAATAGTTTTATCAGCACTTGAAGTTTCTCAGTCTTGAGGATGAATGCTTGGCATTTCCTCGTTAACCTGTTGATTCGCCCTATTAAAATTTCCTGAGTGTGTAAACAGCCTGGTGTGGGAGTGGGGGAATCTTGTTACGCTACTGTGGTCATCAAGCTGGGCTCAAATAGGGATTGTGATATTGTCTAGACTCAGAAGCTCACCATTTATCCTGAGAGCATTTCTTTGGAGCAGTGGCAAGGGTGGTGGCAGCCTAGTGTAAAGGGAAGAGTCTATATCTTCACTAGAGACCTTGTATGAGTAACACTTCTGTCAACAAGTGCCTGTGAGATGGCAAATATTTGGTCTCCTAGGTGTAAGGGAGATGCAGTCCTCAGTACTGAGCACTTGGGGGCTCACTCCCTTTCAGGGCTATCCGCGCCCATGCACCTGTCAGAGCTAGTGTGTCTCAGTTTGCACCCTCAACCTCATTTGATCCACCCTCCTTAAAGTTGTGTTTGGTCAGTTTGTTCATCTACACCAGTGGTAGCGAACATGAATATTATTTGTTTTTCTTTTGAGGCAAAAGCTGTTAGTGTATGAGTTGTTTTTTTTTAAAACTAAAACTTCAGAATTCAGGTTCAGCTGCAGTGCTGGCACTTCAGGATAAATAAGTGGGTTTTGGGTTGCAGTTTTGGCACTCTGTCTCTAAAAGGTTTGCCATCACTGATCTATACCATAAGGAGATAGGTTTTCTAATCTTTCCTGCTATTATTGTTGTCTGTCTCAACCTAAAGGTTAGATAAAATCAAAGTAAAATTTGTAATTATTCATTAGAATTGAGACAAGAACCAAGCTTAATATTTTAGAGCAAAAATGCTTGCTTTTCCTTCAACAAGAAGGTAGGTTTTCTTTTTTACAGAATTGAGAAAGGTTGTATGAATTCTTCTCAATCTACTATATCCCCATGTGTTTGCGATGCTTAGCCCTCTGGTTTGATACTTTTCTTTGCAGCCCATGCCTTCCTTTGCATACCTCCTGTGCAGTCTAAGAGCTCTCAAAATGTGTGCGAGGGGTGCCTGTAGGGAAAGGAGGTGTTTGGAGGTGCAACAGCTATACCCTTAGGAGTGATATTCATTTTATTCTGAATTTCAAGTATCAAGAAAGGAGGGCATCAAAATGTTTTCATAAAGATAATATGCTCTGTTATAGTATATTGGCTTTTGTATTTAGCCATTCAATAGCAAGATCAAGCCTTAAAGCTAGGAAAATGTTAAAGTAAGGATGAGCATAAATGGTACTTGAAAGAGTTTGCAATTACTATAACATGCATCTTCAAGAGATAGTCTGGAAATGGAATTGATGGGTCAATATGCATATGCAGTTCTCCTAGGTGTTGCTTACTTCCCTTCCAAAAAAATTTGTACTCTTGCATTCCTACAAGCAAGCATAGTCTATTTCCACACAGCTCCATCCCTTACTAAATTGGGCAAGTGGAGTTTTGCCATTTTGATGGGTGAAAAAAAGTCTTATTACAATTTTCATTTCTCTTACTGTATAGACAAGCTTGAGCATCTTTTCATATGATTACAAGTTATTTGAATTCCTTTTTCTGTGAATTTTCTGTTTGTTTGGTTAGCCTCTGTTTCTGAAAAGTTGTTGGCTTTATCTTTTCTATTTTTAAAACTTCTCACTTTGTTTTCATAATGTTTGTGTCCTAGCTACTTTTCTTTCATTGCTCAGACAAAATACCCAACACTGAAACTGAAATGGAGAAAAGCTTATTTAGCTCACAGTTTATGGAGATTTCAGTTTGTAATCAGCTGGCTCCAAGGCAGGGTGGCACATGGTAGAGGGCAACAGTTGATGATAGTGAAAAAGAGCAAAAGCAACAAGAGCAAAAAGGGAAGAGCGAGGGAGAACGCTCTTTCTGCCCCTTGTGGGGGGCTGCGTAACCTAGGGGAGGTGTGGCACTCACACCCATAATCCCAGCACTGACGATGAATCAGTCACAATCTCTGGATTCAGCTGCCTTCAAAAAACAACCCACAATGACTGCATGAAGATTTGGGGGACATTAGACACAAATCATAACAGTTTGTCTTATTAGTATCATCTTTTTCCCCAGTACGTAATGTGCTCTTTTAATTTACATATCACATTTTTATAACATAAAGTTCTTTTAATATTATGTGTCTCTTTTTATTGCTTGTTTGATAATTCTGAATTTTAGATCATAGATTTGTTTCCCAACAAATTATGAAATACTTGTCCATGATTCCTTTTGGCAGTTATATGATTTTATTTACATTTTGGAATCCATTTGAAAATCTAGTATATACTATAGAGAATTATCCAATTTTACCTTTTTTCTGCTGTACCAAAACTACTAATTTACATGTTTATCTTTGCTCTATTGATTTGAGATTTGTTTTCTGTATAATATGCTAAACTTCTGTGTTCAATTGTCTTCTTTTAAATTCTCTATTGTTTCAGTAGTTCATTTGTTGCTATTTTAGTCATAGGAGTTTAAGGATAAGTTTCATTACCAAATTAAGTTGGAGTTCATTCCTTCTGAAAAAGAAACCTAAATAGGAGAAATAAGTCACCCTGATTTCAATGCTTATTACATATATACAGAAATCAAAGCAGTGAAGTACTTGGAGTATTGGTAAAAGAAGGCACAGGATGAATTTGACATAATAGAGATACAAGAAATACCTCTACACAAGTATATAGGCAAAACAGTCTCAACAAAGGACACCGGAACATTGGACAATTAAAGGCAACTAATAATAATAATAATAAAAATGATAATAATAAAATCTCAATCTAAACTCAGGCCTCAGACACAGATTAATGGAAAATAGATTCTAAATTTAAAATGGACAATAAAAAACCTTGTAGAAGGAAATGTAGGCATAGGATTCACTGGCCAAACATCTGGGCCATGGCAGGTCTATGTTCTTTCCTGAGCTTCTAAGGGAAAAATCGCTTGCCTTTCCAGTTCACAGGGGCAACTGCATTCCTTGTTTATGGTTTCCTTCGTCCATCAAACCAATCATGTCCCACACCTCTGCAACACTTTGTCATCAGTTTATCCATCCATAGGCCTCCTCTTTGCAACTCACAATTAGATTGGGCCCACTGATCTTATCCCAGACAATCTCTCTTTCTCATTGCCCTGAACCTGCATTATATCTGCAAAGTCCCTTTTACTGAGAAATGTTAAAAGTAGCTTTATGTGTAGTTAATTCAATGTTAGTAACAAGTCAAGTGCCCCCGAGTAACAAATTCACAATGGCTACTTTTGCATACTTCCCTAAGGCATAAATGGAGGCTTGGAGTATCAGTAGCACCCTTTTCAGATTTCCCATTGACTCTCTAGGGATGAGCCATCCTCTCCCACTCACTAAGACTAAAATGAAACCACTAAAATTGAAAAACATTCCAGGGCAATGTCCTTGTTAGCATAAAATCATCTCTGCTCCCTTGAGTCATCCCAGGATTATCGTTGCTGCAGAGGCATCAACCTCTGAGACTTGCCCGACCTCCAGTCTTCCTCCAGCCCAATAACCAGTGGCTGCCTGGAGTGTCTTTGTCTCTGCCCATCCTGAGGCACTGAACTCCCAGCCCCCTTCACTCATTACTATGTTTGTCTCTGTATCTTACATTACTATGTTTGTCTCTGTATCTCACCCTTTCGCCATACCCCTCATAAAGGCATTCGGGGATCTTGGCCAGGTCTCCAGTAGCTCCCCATGAATGAACAATTAACTATGGTGCACCCACATCATGTGTGAAATACAACAGTTCACTAACAAAAGTAATAAGCTATTGGTACAATGATTCCAAGTAGTACTCAAGGGCAAGAAGAGAAGTGAAAAACAGTCCATCTCAAAGAGTCACAAACTGTAGGATTCCATTCATATAGTGTCCCCAAAGTGGTAAAAAAAAATCTGTTTCCTGATTGTGTTACTGGTTAACCAGTCTACTCAGGTGAAAGAAATGCATTGAATCACTCTCTCTCGCTCTCTCTCGCTCTCTCTCTCTCTCTCTCTCTCTCACACACACACACACACACACACACACACACACACACACACAAATGAATGCTTGTGTTTGAAGCCTGGTGGTGAAATCCCAGAAGGAGATGGGTTGTAATGATGTTTCCTTTGTTTGGATATTGTACTATAATTATGCAGCAAGATGCATAATTATGTATGATAAATATTCATGAAAGATGTTGGTAGATATTCAATACAGAGTACATGGACTTTCACCCAATTGAGGAAAAGTTTGCAATTTTCTGTGAATATATCACTATTTCAAAATGAAATTTGAAACATAATAGAATATTTGGACAAATTATCATCAAGGACTGTGCACAACTTTCCTTGTTACTTAGAATCTGGAGACCATAAGTGGACTTATAAGATCAGTGTAGTTATACTGAGATAAAATCTTTCTCCTGGTTACAAAGAAGCTCAGAAAAGTAAAAAGAAATTTGATAAATTGGAAAATTATTTGCAATTTGTTTCAAAAGCAGTATTTCTAATGTACAAAAGACATAAAAATAGAAATAGAATTGAGACATCTCTGAAGAGTAACGAACTTAGAATATGAGCATAAAGTTTATGAGAATATGAGCATAAAGTTCATAGAAAAATATGAATCACGGTGCATATGACTCATAATTTTTTGAAAATGTTCTTACATCACCTGCTCACAACAGAGGGATGAAGGGTAAAATTGTAATAAGATAATATTTCTTACCTATTAATTTAGAACAAAGGAGATGTTTGACAATATGCTCTGCTGTCAAAGTTACAGGTAAAATCTGGCATTTTCGTGTATTCCTGGTGGTAATGCAAATTTATAAGCACTTGTGCAGGCAGAGCTAGTAATTTAGAGAAAAATTACATACATACTCATTTACCCTTTGGCCTCACAATTTCACTTCTAGGAATTGATGTAAAAAATACATAAGAAAAAGTATTTAAGAAGTGTATGTTGTAGGTACTCTTTGTAAGAACAGTTTAAATATCAATGGACTGGAAATGAACCAGATTGCCAGTAGATGGAGGCTGGGTGAAGGCTCTGTAATAGCCCACAGAGGAGTACTAGGCACTTTGAAAAGCAACAGGAGCATCACTATATCTTAATTTGAAATTTTCTAGAATATTTTGCTTTCTAAAAATAAAGGGGATAATGTACATACAGCTTGCTACCATTTGTCTTCCAAAGTCGGACACAAATTTTCCTTCTCTGTGTGTGTACAGCAGGGAAAGGAGGTAGGAATATTATGAAAGGGACAGGTTTAGAAACTGGACATCTGTGTAAAAATAAAAACATAAACTCAACACCTCTGAATATACTTTGTTTTATAAAACTTTGAAATGAGACCCTTTTAAAAATTGAAGTTTTTTTTCAAAAAATTGTGCTTATGTGTGTTTTCTATTTGGTGATGCCTTCAGAATGGAACTATTACAGTGGTCTCTAAACCCCAGTCACTTGTCTGTGCATCCTTAGTGAGAAACCCCCCAGTGGAGAAACTGTAACAAAAATATTATCAAAATGCATATCATTGGTGGTCATGCTATTATGTATTTGTTTTTGAAACTGCTGGATATATGTATTATAGGAATCCATAAGCAAGTCAAAGTTTGCCATGTCTCATTGTTTTTTGAGTAGGGCTATCAAATGATAGATGATAAAGGGAAGACAGACAGACAGATAGATACATACATACATTTATGCATGTGTGTAATTTCTAGTTTTGCCCATGACAATATCTTGGAAATAAAATATGACAAATCAGTAACAAAGACCTTCAGAACAGACTGCAGTCTTCTAATGCAATTTTTCACTAGAAGGAACCAGAGCTTTCTTCAGAGTGACTGATTCCATTCGAAGGCAGAGAACATAGATAGTAGTTTTGGAATATTTTGTTATACTGAATAACAGGTAATCTATAAATGAAAAATAAGGTCATGTCTAAACAAGTTTGTATTCAAGTAAATTTGAATTCAGAAGTAGTACAGGTTAGGCACAAGTATAACTGATTTAGGCTGGGAATCTAAGTGTAGCAAATGCATCTAAAGAGTACAAAGGAAAGGGCATCCACTTTGGTCGTCACAGTAAACTTGAAAAGCAAGGTAAAGAATTATGCATTTTATCACATCTTTCTATGATAGAACCACCAAGAAAAGTAGATGAGGCAGAATTATCCTTCACAGAAGTATTTCAGTTAATAAAGAAAGAAGGAATGATAGACTTAGAATATCATCACTTTGTAACTCCTAAGGAATGCATACATCTAAGCACTATCATCCATTAACCACTCATACCATTACAAAGGAGGGCGAACAAGCATTTCATGTTTTTTAATGAAATGTACATATTTATATATAAATGAGTTTTATTTCAAACGACCCAAATCAGTCCCAACCATTTCAAGCTTCCAGATTCGATTTAGCAGAGATAAGGGACACAGAATAACAGGCTGAACAATATATTATATGTTGCACAACAGATGTGTAACAATACAGTCATCAGAGTTGCAGTTGTGTGAAGCTCTGTAGAACAAATGATCCAGTTTCTTTGACAAATGCATTGCAAGGAGGAGTGAAAGGAGATGGAGAAAACCTTCAAACTTAAAAAGAGACTTAAGGTACGGACTAAGCAATTGTAGTGTGGAATTTATTTGAATACTGGTTCAAACAAACTGCTAACAATGGCACAATTATCACACAATTAGAAATTCAAACAATGATTTTTTTATGTACTTGTAGTGTTTGTTATTTAATCTTACACATTTGACCAAGCTCTTAGAACTGCATGCAAAGTGTAGTGAATGCCCCTATATACAAATTTTTTAAATTTGCAAACAAATGGTACTATACCCAATCCATAAATATATAGGAAATATCACCTATTTTGCTCAAATTAATTTTATTCTGTGAGTGCCCTTTCAAGACCATTGTAGAAAACAGATACTCTAAAACACACAAGTGAATAAGAGGAGAAAAGCCCACTCTCGTCTCAATAGTATTTGGTAGAGATTAACATTCATTCATGTTAAAAATTTGTGATAAGTTGTAATCAAAAGAGAACTTTGAAAATCTGAGAAGGGAATCTAGAGATACGGTAAACATCACAGCTTTGCTCTGAAATCTGGAACAGGCCCATGGGAATGACAGGACTTCATGATGTTTAATGAGCTCAAATACTGATTCATGAACCATATTTTAGCTCTATGTGTGTGCACTGGGGCATGATGTAAAATCTATTTGTCTGTGGTTCACATGACAAAACTATAAGAAAAACCACACATAGAATCCAGAATCTTTGTAAATCACATAGAGCTCAGCTTAACCTCAATTCTAACTCTCCTCCACCCCATACTTCCATCATCTGTCCTTCCATTCTTATCTACCTCTACCTCTCTGCCCTTCGACTACATCTCTGTTATCATATTTATCCAGGTATGCTTCAGTTACTTGCTTACAGATGCTATATTAAACACTGCATGGATAGCGTAGTTTTTGAGGACAAGATTAAGCCTCTTTCTAACTGAGATAATAGATACTTGAGGAAGTAAGGAAAAAGAAGAAGGACTTGAGCCCGTGTAGCAGAACACTTCCAGCTAGAAGTTTTTATTGAGGCTTAAGCACAGTTTTTACAGTTGCAGAAGCCCTTAAGTGAGGAATCCTTACATTTTCCATCACTCATTGCCTGCCAAGCCCAGCAGCCAGCATGCTGAGCTGTGCATTCCCACACAGACCCCTGCCACCCAGATACAGTGACATTCCTGCCCACAGAGACATTTTCCATAATGAGAAATGGGCCAAGAAAGTATTTTGGCAAACAAGGGACATTGAACTGTCAAATTATCCTCTGCTCTAGGGAAGCTTGGCTTCTGTTACCATTTGCTTTTCATTACTGTGTTAGTTTTATTAGCTTCCTGATGCTGAATAAACCCAGATGTGGAAAATCTACACATAGCTGAGCTTGAACTCTAGCATTTTCCCTACTGTATTAGTCAGCTTTTCATTATTTCAGCAAAAGAACAGAGACAAGCTACTTTATAAAGAAAAGAGGTTTACTTTGGTTTTAGAGGCAAGAAGTATGGACAACATTTTGAAGGCTCTGATAAAGGCCCACTTTTCTGTTTCACATCATGGCAGGGAAGTGGTTTCTCTTCCTCTTTTTACATGTTCACCAGGATTCAAGCATGGGACTTCACCTTAATGACCTAATCATAATGTAATTCCCAGAGACTTCATCTCTAAACACGACAGCCAAATTTTCTGTCTTGAAAAGAACATAATTTTTGTGGGATTAAACTCCTCCTGTGTGAGTTTAGGGGGGAAAATCTATATTCAAACCATTGCACTACCAATGTCTATAAGGTAGTTTTCTAAGTGTTCCCAGGATGATGTAGCAGTTGGACATTTCAGGAAGAGACCTGAGCAAGGCCACGATCCATTGTATGTAGGTAACAGTGGTAGTACCATGTGACTGAAACAGAGTCAAGAGTGCTGGTGAGCAACAGATAGCAACCAGGAAGGGAACAGACCACACGTGAAAGAACACAGCATGAAGCCTATACTGGGTTTTGTCAGCACTGATAGAACATGAAAAAATGACTATATTTAGAAAATTTGTGTCTCTTGTACTCTGAAGAAAATGAGTAATCACTGTCTCCTGCTGCACCAGTGAAGTAATTTGTGAATAGGATAAAGGAAATGATATTAACCCATTATATATATGCATATATATAATACACACACACACACACACACACACACACACACTCACACACATATATTCATTTATGTGTAGTTGTATGGTTTGCAGTGTAGTTTACACTTTTCAAAATATTCTGGGCAAATGAATATAGATATACACTCATTAAAGTTTAAGAGTTAGAGTCTATGATTTGGTGGAAGGTGTGAAGCTGTTTTTTTAAAATTGAAGTAAAACTCACATAGTATAAATCTCAACATTTTAAAGCGAACAATTCAGTGGGATTCAGTACATTCACAGTCTTGTACAATGAACATTTCTGTCTACTTCTAGAACATTTTCTTCACCTCCAAAAGAAATTTTTTCTCAAGACAAAGGCACACTGCACGGCACTTTGCTCCCTGCACCTGGCGATCGCTGGCAGGGTAGTACATTCTGTCTTCGCTCTCGGCCCTGTGATGATACGGGAGGAGCTGCAAACCAGGAAGACGGCTTCCACCAGACACAGGATAGGCTGCCTCCTTAGACCTTGAATTTCCAGCCTCAAGCACCATGAGAATTCAATATTTTTGTTTAAGTCACCAGACTGCAATAATTCATTATAGTGGATCAAACTAATTTAGATACATGAAAATGAAATCATTAAATCTGCAACATTTTGTGACTGGCGTTTTTTCGATAACCATAATACAAGCTTTATCCATGTTTTAGCATATAACAGTACTCTTTCTGGCTTGGCAATTTTGTATTACATGTATATGCTAAATAATTTTAAAATCAATTGATCAGTTGATGCATATTTGTGTTTTGTAGGTGTTGTGGCTAGGGCTACTATGAGCATTCACACAAATTTTTATTTAAATCTTTTAATTAAATATTTTATTTAAATATTTTTCAGTTCCTTGGGGCAGATAGTTTAGAATTGGGATTGCTCGGTCAGATGGTAAATCTACATTTAACCTTCTGAAAAATCATCACACTCATTTATTTACAGAGGACATATTACCTTTCCCAGTGGCAATGAGCTAATTTTAATTTCTCCAAGTTCTTTCTATGTTTGTTATTTACCATTGTTTTAAAGTATGGCCATCCTAGTGGGGGCAGAGTGTTATTCCATTATTACTTCGATTTGCATGTCCTTAATAAGCATTGATTTTAAACATTTTTAAATGTTCTTGCTGATTACTTATGATGATAAACAAAGATGATATCATCTTGGGAGAAATGTCTGCTCAAGTCCCTTTCTTTTGTTCTTTGTTGGGTTGTTTATGTTTTTGTGGTTGAGCTGCAATTTGTTTTTACATATTCTGGGACCTAAACACTTATCAGGTTTGCAACTATGTTCTCCCATTTTTTTTAGGTTGTTTACCTTTTTGATAATGTTTTTTGATGAATAAAAGTTCTAAATTTAATGAAGTTTGATTTATCTTCTTTTTCTATTGCTATTTGGCTTTTGGTGTTATAAATAAGACTGTAAGACTCAACTGCCAACTCCAAGGTCATGAAGATTTCTGGGGAGCGGTTGAAGCTGGGGGTGGATCACAAGTACTGTCTGAGCAAGGCCAGCCTGAGGAACACAGAGCACCTGAGGCAAGTCACAGGGATAAACTACTCTAGTCTCAAGGGCAGTGGGCACCCCAGGCAAGCCACATGGATAAGCTATTAGGTGGAGGGGTTTCAGGTGACTTTCAGCCTCCTAAGTGTGTAAATAAGCACGCTGCAGCCCTTAGGCCTCCTTCTCTTCCTTCTGCTCCTCTTTCTCCTTCTTCCTTACTTTTCCCATCAGGGAAGCTCCATCTGGCCTCAGTTTTCCGTATCCTGACTCTTGTCTTCTTTCTCCATCCTCTCACTGTCCTCACCCTGGGAACTTCAAGAGCTGCACGGGGTACAGCAAAGATTTACTCATGTAGTCTATTACAAGTGTTTTTTCAATGTTGTATTCCTGATGATTAGGTGGATGATCCATCCTGAGTTAATTTTTGTATAAAATATAAAGTGAGAGTCCACATGTCTTCCTTTGTATGTTAATATCCAGTTATTCCAACATTTGTCGGAGATTCTATTACTATCATTAAATTGCCTTGAAAATATTCTCAAATTTGATTGACTAGAAATATATGGCTTTTTTCCTATATTTTCACTATATTTCACTTTCTCACCATCTGTGTAAAATTTTTTGGATTACTGTAGATTTGTGGAAATATTGAAATTGATATGTCTGAGGGGCTGGGGATATAGCTCAGTGGAATAAGAGCCTGCCTAGCAAGAGCAGGGTCCTGAGTTCGATCCCTAGTGCCGCCAAAAAGAAATTGATATGTCTGATTTGTTTTTCCTTTTCAAGATTGAGGTAAAGGTTTCCCCTTCTGCAACAGGTAAATGAATGAATGAATAAATAAATAATAAAAGCATTGAGAGTTTGAGAAGAATTTCATCCAATCTGTAGACTTCTTTGGCTACTATTATACCTTAACATAATAATCTATATGATCTAAGTATATGTAAAGATACTTTGTATGATTTTGATATTTTGAAATTTATTTAAACTTGTATTGTGGTCTAAGACACAAATGATAGATCCTGCAGATTTTTCTGTGCATGCTTGAAAGGAGCATCTGTTCTGCTGGTGTTAGTTGGAGCATTCTATATCAGTTCGTTGTATCTCATTGGTTTATAATTTTGCCAAAGCCCTCAAAATCTTTATTGACTTTCATTATAGATGCTCTATCAATTATGGAAAGTGGAATATAGAATCAACAACCAATATAATAGCACTATCTCATTATCCCTTCACTTCTGTCTGTTTTATCCTGACATATTTTGAGACTATATTGTTAGCTGCATGTATGTGTATAATGATTACATCTTCAGCTGGGTGTAGGGGTACATGTCTATAGTCCCAGAACTTGGAAGGTAAGGCAGGAGGATTGCTCTGAGTTCAAGGACTGCCTGGGCTACATAGTGAGCTCATGGCTAGCCTGCACTACATAGTGAGACTGTCTCAAAGAAAATGTTATACCTCTTTAGTAGATTAATAATTTTATCAATGTATAATGTCTTTTATTCCTTATGGTAATTTTTCTAGTCTAATTTGTCAGATAGTTGTATGCCAACACCAGATTTATTTTGCATACTATTGTATAGATTAACTTTCCATCATTTCACTTTGCCTGCTATACTTTACATCTTAAGTAAATTATTTGTATACAACATAGATTGTGTGATTTTTTTTCATGCATTCTCCCAATCTCTTATTGTTAATTGGAAATTTTAAGGGCTTTACATTTAAAATAATTTTGATGAAGAAAGACATACTTTCATTTTGCTGTTTTTTACTATGTGTCTTTTTTATGCCTATTCACTATTACTTCATCAGTCTTTCACTATGACTAATTGAATCTTTAATAAACATTTTTATCCTCTGCTTAACCCTCTAGCCTGTGTAATTTTAGTTTATATTTTGTGATTACTGTAGAGATTATGATTAAAATTTAACATTATAACAACCATGCTTGAATTTATATCAGCTTTGTTTCAGTAGTGTACAATAATTCTTCAGTTTTATGACTTCATGCATTACCAGTTTTTAGCTATTATTATCCTTGCTACATCTTCACACATTGTGTGTCCATTATCACAGGTAAATAATAATTGCTTTATGCTTTTGTCTTTAATATAGGAGAAAATAGCTACAAATCAAAATATTTCATTTATTTATGTGTTTAGCTATTTTTCTAATGTCTTTTGTTTCATCATATAGCTTTGCGCTTCTGTCCAATTTGCTTTCATTTCAACTAAATGAACTCCATTCTAACATTTCTTGTAGAGATCTACTAGTAATGGACTAAGTTTTTAAAAATCAAAGAGTGTCTTACTATGTCTTTCATATTTGAGGAATAGTTGGGCTGCGCATAGAATTCTGCATTAATAGGATTGTTTTTAGTACTTTAAGTATATCAGGTATAGTCAAAATATATGGTGAATGTTTAAATTTTAAAAAGATTATTATAGTAAAAGACACATTGCAATTAATCTTCATCAAAATACTTGCTCTTGCTTCTAATGCACTTATGCTATTGTACTTGCCACTTTCTGAAGCAATTCTGGAGTCCTCTTTCATGAGCATCTTTAGCTGCATTATCCTGACTATCTCAATGTTCTGAATTAACTCAAAATGTTTACCTTTCACAGTCATTTTCACTTTAGGGAAGAGCCAATATGGGATGATGCCATGGAGTACACTTTAACATTTTTATTCTACAGAAATTGCTGTTATTGACCAGGATGATCATAAAAGATGGTGGATGTTTGCATTAAAATATTTACTACAGTAAAAGACATGTTGACATTAATCCTCCTCAAAATACTTTCTCTTGCTTTGAGCATACCCCGTTGTTCTTGTCAGTATGTGATTTACTATAATAAATTATTTTTAAAATGCACACACCCACTGCATCGTTCAGTCACCCCTTGTATGATCACAATGCTTTCCAGCCTCAATGGCTTCTGAAGAAGGTAGCTTTCAGTCAAAATAAGGATTCCTTCTTATGACAAATTGTTTCTATGTTGCCACTTTGAAGAGTGTCTCTTGTCTTTAATTTTGACAATTTTACTGTAAGTTGATAATATCTTTGAGTTTGTATTGTTTGTAGTTCACTGAGCTTCTTGGATATGTATATTCATGTCTTCTGTCAAATTTTTGCCAATATTTCTTCAAAATTATTCTTTTTTTCTCCACTCATTCTGAGAGTCATTAGCATATATTCATATGCTTGATGGTCCCATAATTATCTTATACTATGTTCATTTTTCTTGTTCTTTTCTGCTTCTGTTTCCCAGATTGAATGATCTTAGTAAATACATCTTGAATTTTGCTGAATTTTATTCTTTTTCAAATTAGTGATGGACTTCTCTGATGGACGTTTAAGTTTCATTCTTGCACACTGAAGCAACAGAATTTTATTTGATTCCACACTGCCAATCTGCACTGATATTCACTTTGTAGTGAGACATTGTTTTCCTAAGTATTTTGTGCATGGTTTTATTTATCTATTTGACATATTTAATATAATCTTTTCCTAATAAGTCTAATAGTTTTCCTTCTCAATAAACAGTTTCAATTTGTTTTTTTTTTCTCCATTGAGTGAAAAATACTTTTCTGTTTATTTGTATGATCTCTATTTTTTAAATCAAAGGCTAAACTTTCTGATATTTACTATGGCAACTGTAGAAATTATATGCACCCAGGTTTTCATTCCTTATTGATAAATGTTACTCTTTATTTGCTAATGACTTTTCTAAAACATTCTACTATTTTTCCATATCAGTGAAATCTTTGTTGAATTATTATGATAGTCAACTAGTAATTTGAAAAAAAGTTCTGAAATACCTGGAACAATGTGAGCAAAAAGCATTTCCCCAGACTTTGTAAGTTGACTCAGTGTTTAAGAAGTATCCAAACTTCTTCATCTATAACTCCTCTTTCACCTTCTTCTGTAGAGCCCAAAGATCAGCCAGAGATGAAAATTTATTTGTTTCCGATATGTTTATTACTTGTTACTGTCTTTGATTGTTTGATCAATCTTACATTCTTACATCTGGTGCACTGAGCAACCTCACTGAAGATGACAGTATGTAATATAGCAACCATTGTTAATTGCTATCATTTTGCTTTGAGATCATATATCATTTTGTTGTTTTTGTGTTGTTTTTGTCTTCATTGTTGTTGCTTTGTTAGTTTTTTTCCCTTTAAAATAAAAAAATTTACTTTCTAAGAACCGAACACATAAGAAGCTAAGACTTAGGTCTTGGCATTGATTCACATAGAATCCTTAGAATTCCTTTTTCATTACATATTTTTCCCATTCTCCTGTTCTTGAGGAGTTTGGTCTGTTATTCCTTGTTGCTCTAATGGCTATGCCTTGCCCAAGACTGACATGCAAGCCAATACTTTTGCAGTTAAATGCTTCACCAGACAGTACCAAGGAAGTCACTCATGCTCTAGGGATGCTCTAAGGTAGGCAAATCAGTTTGGGGCCTTGTGTAAGACTTTGAAGGAGCCCCAGATAGTCTGAAGCTCACAATCACTTTTTTTTAGGATAATGCCTGTCAGGGTCCATGGTGCCACAGGCAATCTGCAACAGAAGCTCAGATTGCCATTTACCTGGCTCCCGATACTGCAGAGAGAGGGAGACTACAGCTGTTTTAAAATATGACACTGCTGTCATGCTGTGGTATAGTTCTTTCTTTCTCTATTAAACTTTGTCTCTGCTGTTGCAAGTTTTTCAGTGGATAACTTCTACAAAAGTGAATTCTGATTTTTTTCTACTTGGTACTTGTTTTTCTGGATAGACAGATCTTCCTGAAGCTATTTATTCCACCATATTTTTAAACTTCACTAGAATGTTACTGAATGCTGTTTTGCAGGGAATGCTGTAATTAATCTATGTTTCTGCTTGATTTGAGCAGAGGGGAAAGCCATGTTAGATGCTAATTATAGAGGAGCGTGTTACTTCTGGAGCAATTCCTTTTATATTCAGAGCAGAAAGGATTTCTGGTCTTCTATTTACTTTATTTACAGTTCACTCAAAAGGCTGGCCCCATGGGAAAACAGCAGTCCTGATCTCAAGAGAAAGAATCCACCGCTGACCAAGATAAATTTACTCTTAAATTGGTCTTTGCTGTACATGGCCTTGTGCTTTGCCTTTCCTCTTTCTCTGATAGTTTGCTAAAGCACTTTTGAACATTCTGAAGACCGCTAAGTGATAGTTTTTGGGAAGAACCTGGCATGTTCATATCATCTTTCATGCTTAACACACATTCATTCAATGTTTAGAACCATTTAGCGCTTACCAGGTACCACAACAAAGCCAGGAAGAGAAGAGATCTGGAGAAATAATAGGGGGCTGAACCCTGCCACAGGCTACAGGTGATAGGCACTGTAGGGGGCCCGAGTCAAGATATTTGATTATGTAATTGTGTGGAGAGTAGTGAAGGAGTATACCCTTTCTCATGACTTGTTTGTTAGCAAGAGAGGTTTAATAATCTCAGTAGCATACATTTCTGTCATTCCCCAATAAACGAAATGGAACTCTTTTCTAACTTTTTGCTTATTTTTTAAGTAGAACTAGGAGACTCTAAAACTAAGTGGACACCTGAAGATCAGAGGAGAGGCTCGGTCTCTGTTTTTTATCGGACTCATTCACTCCATGCCTACATGGAAACCAGTCATTACACGGGATACAGCTTCCCTGGAAAAGGAATCTGAGCTATTATAATTCATGTTCTCAGAACTATGTGATATCTGAGTCAGCCTTATGAAGTGGAAGGAAAAGGACCAGTGAGTTCTGCTATTAAAATTGCCCATGAAATAGATTTGGGGAGGTATTTTATTGAGAAGTAAATACTGTATTTAGCCATGGTTGAATAAATACTAGATTTATTCTCCTTTCACACATGAGTCGAAAATTGAGCAAAACATATGAAGGAACTATTTTACTGGGTGCAGAGCAGGACTGCAACAGATGAACGGAGAGAACCAAAGTAGGTGAGCTCTGTAATCACACAGGTATCTGAACTGTTTTCCAGAGCATGGAGCTGTAGTGGGAGGGAAGGAGGACCTAAGTATATAACTGTGATATCAGTGAGTTGAGGACAAAGAGATGAGTTCACAGAGGCTGAGGCAGCTGCAGTGTCCAGGAGAGAGGGAAGAAGTTACACAGAGAAACAACAGCAGATACTTCTCTAAGTTTCCCTTCGAGTCTGGGCCAGTCCGTATTAGGGTGATTCCTCCCTCCACATCAAGGCCAACAATGACTGACCACTGAGCTAGAAACATTCCTAGTGGAGCTAAACTACTTAAAAACAAGTCTTAGCAGGTGTGGTGGTGCACACTTACAATCCCAGCACTTGGGAGACTGAGGCAGGAGGATCATTGTGAGTTCAAAACCAGCCTGCACTACATAGGGAAATCCTGTTCCAACAAAACAAAGGCAAAACACAAGCAATCTTAAAGGAAAATGTCCAACATCTTTGAGAGTTTCGTTGAGCTAAAATTTTCATATTGTGAACTTCTGTATTCATTTAGATTGCACAGTTTGGCAGCTACTCAAAATGTTTAGCATAGGTTTACTATGTATTCAGCAATTTCATGCATATGTGTGCATGTGTCTGCATAAAATCTTGAATACAACTGCATATAGCAACATTATCCAGGAGTCCAAATGTCTTTAAGTTAATGAATGATATAATATGGTATATATGCAAAATAGAATATTATTTGACAATACAAAGGAATAAAATACCAATACATGTTACAACATATACAACTTTTGAAAATATCTGCTAAAAGAAAACAGGTCCATCACAAAAGACCACATGTACTATGGTTTCATTTATAAGAAATGTCACTAGGCAAATGTTTAGAGAAAAATAGTAGCCTAGCATTACAGAGGGGCAGATGGCCAAACACAAAGTGATTGATAATATTTTTTTTCTGGTACTGGTTTTTGAACTCAGGGGTACTATACTGCTCAGTTACTTACCCAGTCCCAATTATTTTTTGAGGCAGGTTCAATTGTTTGTATTGGACCCAAACTTGTGATTCTCTTTCCTCAGCTATCTAAGTAACATGGATTGTAGGTACGCATTTCCATGTCCACTATAACTATTGATTTTGAGAGTGCCAAAAATATTTCAGAATTAGATTGTTGTGGTGATTTCATGCTTCTATTAATACACTTATAAAACATTGAACTTTATAATCTAAATGAGTGTATTATGTTTTATGTTGTTGGAGACTGCTATGAAGCAGCCTGAGCATGGCTTAAATTAACCAATTGGCTTTTCATGTTTATTTGTGAGTCTGTCCAAGGCCTAGGTTTCTTGTCTGGCAGTGAGCAGTGGACTCATAGTAAGTGAACCTCTGTGAGTCACTAATCCCTACTAAGGCCTGTAATGTCAGATGAAGCTGGAAAGCCTCAAAAGATAAGAAAAGAACATAGTCAAGGGCACCTAGATCCAACCTCACTAGATAATGACTATAGCCTTAGCCATCTCACTCCTGGGTGGATTAACTTAACACCTTACTTGGAGAAGTCCTTGAGAGTTTCCACCCTTTTTGAGTAATGCCCTCCCTTCTTCTGATAACTAAATAAATATGGGCCACCCAGAGAAGGTCTTGGTCTTAGCCCTGAGAGAATCTCAAATTCTGTGAGAGGGCTTTGATCCTTCTGGAGCCCTGAAATCATTCCATTTGCCTCTTTAATTTAGCCTTTGCAGTACACTCATTCAGGAGATTGCAGACCTGATCACCCCCAAAAACTAAGGGCTATCATTGACTCAGTATTATATAAATTATTGCAACAAGACTGGGATTTTATCCCTGAGATAGATTTCTTTTTCTTTTTCTTTTCTTTTCTTTTCTTTTCT
>PVLD010013877.1:0-54257 GCA_004027595.1 Dinomys branickii | reverse complement strand
ATTAAAGGAAATACCAAATTATAGAGAAGATAGTAAGGAATTTGCACTGGATGCTGTATAATATAAAGTTATCTTCACTTCTGTTAATACAAAAACAATTGAGGAAATACAGAATTATAGAGAACACAGAAGGGAATTAGCTCTGGATGCTGTCCTACATAATGTTACCTTCACCTTTGTTACTCAGTTACACAGATGACGGCCCATTTGATCATTCAGTTTTTCTCCTCCCTCATCTCTGTTGCCCTACCACTCAATCAGTCATCTTCCCTGTGATAATAACTGTACTCCTGGGTTTATCTATACCCCTGGACTCTCACCTTGGGAAGACATATAGCTGCCTCAGACTATACTATAACATACATGGGTGTATACAAACTGCCATGGTCGGAGGTGAAAAAGCACATATGCTCACAGCGGACCGCCCAGCTCCGCCCCGTCGCTGTGCTATGGGTAGGGGTGGATCCAGTCCGTGAGGTGCCCTCAGTGGGGCCCTCAGCAGAGCAGCCGCAGGGCCCACAGCGGAGCAGCCGCGGGGTCATGCAAGGTTCATATGTGCAAGCTATAAGGAGACCCTCTTGGTGCACACATTAATAGTTTGGGGTGAGTCCTGAAGACTGCAGATTCGTCCCATTGCTGCCAGGAACAGGCGGTGCTTGCTGAAGCCACCGAGACTCAAGGTGCTCCCAGAGAGAGTTCAGGGTGGGAGCTGAGCCCCCGGCAACCCAGCTCGTGCTTCCTGCCTGATGTTGGAGTGAGAAAGGCGTGGAGCCACGTGATCCACCTCCATCTGCATCTCCCTCCTGTTGCAGTGCTGGAGCCCCCATCCTCTCCTCGGCCGGATCCCTGGGAGCCGCTGTGGCTCACTGCTGATGTTCCCTGCTGCTCTCTGTCGGTAGCTGCTCACCCAGCAGAGAGGCAGGGGGCCACCATCTCGAGGCAGGCGCAGAGCCGGGCGTGGTACGCTGTGTACTAGTTGCATTGATTCTGTCCAGGCACTGATTAGGAAGGTTGCCACAGGGTGGGGACTCTGCCCCAGTGGCTGTTGCAACCTCTCATTCTCACACTGGGTTTGACAACTGCCCCCGACCACCACTGCCTCTTTTCCTCGCTGTGCCCTCCCCTCTCCAGCCCTGGACCAGCTCTCAGAACTCCGCTCTCCTCTGGCCGAGTTGGGAGGCTTCCGTGAGTGTGGGCCTCCGAAGCTGAAGCTGCAAGTGCCAGAACGAGGGCGCGGGCCATGGGTGTGCTTGGAGTGGTGACTTCTCCTTCTCCTCTCCCCCCAACTGCACCAGGGGGATCTCCGATCCTTTCCTCCAGCAGAGGTTTTGCTTAGTCTTTCCGAGGGCTTCAATTCCCATTTCAGATCCTTCCTGAGTTCAGGATACCCATCTCTTCCCCTTCTGTCCTTTGTCTGAGTGGCATTCCTCCGGAAGGTTCTCTCTGTTGCCTACCCGGTCGCCATCTTGAAGTTCTCTCGTAAAATTTATTTAGTTATTTGTTACTTTCTAATGAATTGACCATTACACTTCTAAAGTTCTGAAATGGCCAACAGACCATAGAAAGATACCACTTTAGGCTCCTGCTTGAAACCAACAGCTACAGAAAACTGCTGACCTTGATTCAGGGCCAAAGTTAGGCTTCTTGGGGCTGGGGATATAGCTCAGTGCAATAAGCACTTGCCTAACAAGCGCAGGGTCCTGAGTTTGATCCCCAGTACCGCAAAAAAAAAAGGCTTCTTTTCGGCTGATCCCATACCTATATTAAAGAGTTACACTTTGTGGGTAGTTTCTACGATTTACATTACAAAGACTTTTTATCATCCTTACATCCACCCTCTCCCCTCAAGGAAAAACTCGACCACGGGAAGCGGCACCAGCCAAAGCTGACCGCAGACACCTCACTAACCCTGGCCATCCCACTCTTTTTCCTCCCTGTCTCCTACTCCCTCTCCGTGATGGAGTAAGACCCAAGGGCCTTGTCTGTGTCCCCTCCCTGCTCCCTGGCTGGTCTCTCTTGCTCTCATTCTCTGACATGCTCTCTTCCTAGTCCTCTTTATCTCTCTCCCTCTCCCTCCCACTCCCTGTCCTGTTTACTTCTCTATCTCTTTCTATAGCCCTTTAAATCTACAAAGATAAAAAACACTATTAAAAGAAAAAAGGTCTAAGTAGGTGCCAGAGTGTGTAGAAATGACTAAGCTAAAAGCTACATAAAAGAAAGAGACACAAAAGTTACTGGTATTCTTAAGACACAAATAAAGTACTAAAAATATATTATTTACAGGGGCTGGGGATATAGCTCAGTGGAATAAGCGCTTGCCTAGCAAGCGCAGGGTCCTGAGTTCGATCCCCAGTACCACAAAAAAAAAAAAAAATATATATATATATATATATATATATATATATATTATTTATAGATAAGAGGTTTTAATTTTTTTCCAAATTCTTATATGACATTCTGCTACTTTACCTACAAAAAATAAAAATAAAAGCGTTGTGACTAGTCTTTATAATTATAAACTTAAAAAATTATAAAATTTGGCCAAAAATATATTTGATGCACTCTGATTTTATAAGAAAATTGTCTGGTGTATGTGTTTTTCATTGTCTTTCTGTACAATCTATAAACAGCTGCTTTGAGATCAACAAATTTTTCTTCATTTTGTATTTTTTTATTTTTGAAGCGATTATCTGTAATTTAATTTGGCTTATAGACAAATGTTATCTAAATTAAAGATACGCTTCCACCAAGGTCACCAGCTGGTCAAAATGATATTAGAGAGAGTGTTATATGACACATATCAAGGCTTTAACTAACTATACTCAGCAGGCCTTAAATGACACCATAGCTGGTCTCTTTCCTAAATAAACAATAAAATTAATAAAACAGGCCATTCTCCAAAACCAAATCAACTTCCCAGCAACAGTTGTGCTCCAAAACCGCAGAGCACTCCATGTTATAACAGCTAAAAAGGGAGGCACCTGTGCTATGGCGGGCGAGGAATGCTATTTCATGAATGAATCTGGGATCATTATGGGAAATGTAAAAAATTTCCATAACTACAGACAAAAAATGCCAACAGCTGGGATATGACTACACTTCACCATGGTCATGGGGGGATGACACCTTTGGATCATGGATCCGTTTCCTCCTTCCTTGAGCCCATTATCCATGATAATTGTTTTCCTTCTCATAGTACCTTGTATTTTTAAACTTTTTTCAAGATTTCTCCAACCCAGGATGTGCACTATCACTGCCAATTAGTTCCTCATTCTGGCCAAGTCCCCTGGCACCAGCTTCCACATGGGTATAACCCATCATCCCACTGCCCCCTACCACAGCAACACCCCCTATCAGCAGGAAGCAGCCTGAGTCATCGCCCCTCCTGTAACCAAAAGACAGGAATGATGGGTTCCTGCCCATATAAATTTCTGCTAAGTCATCATGGTAGTGATCCAACATGGTACAGCCCAGGGCCTACCACATCTCTCTCAGACCAACTTCTCCCCCCACCCCACTACAACTTCCTGTTTCCTTGTACGCACAGCAACCAATCAGCATCCATTACATCACTCAGGCCCCCCCCATAAACTCCACCCCCAACCTAGCCCAATATATTCTTTTTTCCCAGCCACCCCTTTCAGAAGGTCCTTGTGTCTCTCTCTCAGCAGCCTTCCTATGCCTGGACAATAAAGGCTCTTTTTACTTTATTTGCCTCTTATTTGCACTAAACCTAACAGGCTGGACCGAGCTAGCAAGGTGCCCAGGCTCAGAGTATTTAGCAAAGAAACTGTGTGCCATCTTATCACGGAGGGGATGGTGTCTTTCAAGGACCCCGTCAGATTGCAGGTAACGGGGCCCTGCCTGTATCTCTTGCAGTCCCTGTGCACAAGAACAGATTCTCAAGAATAAAACATCCTCAACCAGTGGAGAGAAAAGATGATGTGTCAGTACCCCAACCTTCTCATGCCCCAGGGGTACAACACTAAGCATGTTCTGCATGGTCTCTCAGGGGGTCTCAGTAGGTTGAGCCCCAGCTACCCACAGGGATCACTTGCTTTCTTGTGCACTCTCAACTGTTTGCTTTGTCCTTCCTACCTCAGTTCCCTGCTCCCTTACTGCTACTTGTAAACACTGTGAAAATATAATTACTTGCACTCAAATCCCTGTCTCAGAGTCTGCTACTGGTAGAGTCCAAACTAATGCCTATAAACCCCAGACACAGGAACTCTGGCAGCAGCCATGCAAGCCAGAAGCCTACAGGCAGCCTTCCTATGCCCTAGGGCTCCTGTGCAACCCTAAAAAGTGGGGTAGACACTGAAAAGAAAATTACCATCGATGCTCCAGTGAGGTAGGTCCCATGAGTGGTGCCATCTTACATAGTGGGAACTGATACGAAGGAATATGAATACTCTGGTTTCTCTTCAGATCATATAAACCTTTTGCCTTTTACGAAGGAATATGAACTAGGGTTCTTCGGTTGCAAAGCAGGGTTTTGACTCAGGTAGTCTGACTTCAGAGCTCAGCCCCTTATCGATGTACTACACGGCTGCTGATGCAGCCAGGGTCAAGAGTCAGTTTGGAGAAATACAAAAATAAGACATCCATAGTGTTGTAAAAGTTGAGACTCTGGATAAGGAAGATGACTAAGTGACAGTGGAAAGTTAGTAGCTCTCCAAGGCTTAGTCCCTTGAACCCAAGGTATGCACACACCAGCAGCAGGAACAGCCCTAGGCCCTCATTTGGCCCCATCCGAAGGACAGCTGGCCTAGGCTCTCCTCCCACACTTGGAACAAGGTCCAAGGTTCCAGCTTCAATCTGAATGCTGTCTGGAGAGTTGCTGCAGAGTTTTCATCCCAACTCACGGACTGGAGAAATGGGAAAGATGGTGTCTTGGTTACTTTTCTCACTGCTGAGACAAAATACCCAATGCCCGAAATTAAAGAAGAAAAGGTTTATTTAGCTCACAGTTTGTGGGGGTTTCAGTACATAATCAGCTGGCTCCAAGGCACGGTGGCATGACACAGGGGCAACAGTTCATGGAAGCTGAAGACAGCAAAAGCAATTAGAGCAAAATAAAGGCGACAAGCCTCTTTCCCCCCCCCCATACTGTATGCAGGCTACCTGCCCTTGGGTGGGTGTAGCACTCACACCCCCCAACCCAGCACTAGACAATGAACCAATCACAAATTCTAGATTCAGCTGCCTCTGGAAAGCCCATCCCCCATGACTACAAGAGGCTTTGGGGGGACATCCAGACACAAACTGTGAAAGCTGGTCTGCAGAATGAGACCAAGAGAGCTTTGAAAAAAGACTTCACAGTTGTTGAGTACAGATATTCCAAGTTAACAACCCATCTATTTAATGCCTGTTAAGACTTAAGACCAATCTTCCTCTTTTTGTAATTTTTGTTTATAGAGCTCCCACCTTTTTTTTGTATAACACACCTGATTTATACAATACTGTAATTTTTGCAGAGTATACTGTACAGTACTATAGTTCTATGTTGTTATATATTACAGTACTGCATGCATGTAATAGTTATGCAAATAAAAGTGAAGTCATCAAGCTGGAGTTTCCTTTGGCCATTTCTTTGTTCAAATATTGCTATGTACATACTTATACAATTCCTCATTTAGTGGTGACCAATTCACTTACGACCTAGTCTCAGGATCATAACTCAGTCATTAAACGAGGGATGTCTGTACTGAGACCAGGAAGCATTTCTGACCTTTATTGTCACATCACAGGAAATTCTTCATGGGTTTCCACAATTCAAGAGTTTTGATGGATACCTCCATGACATTTTCAAGGCAATACATGACTACTTTAGGAAGCCTCTTTGGCAATTATAAGCTACATAGCAAGAGAAAAGGCACAAGCTGCAGAAAGTTGAGAATAGTAATCCAGGGAACAGAAAATGATAATGCAGAGACCACAGGAATAGGGGAAAAAGGACTTGAGGTGAGGGAGGGGAATCATAAAATTTTAGTTCTTTCTTCAAGTGCTAAAACCACCTATCTGAACAAATTACTTTTTTCTTTTTCCAAGTTCTATTATATCCCTCTGGTAACCAGCTAGTTTAACATGGATAGGGTTTCTCCTCTTCCCTAAAAGACTAATATACTGGACGTGGTCAGTTAAAGTTGGTGGAGCTGCGTTTGGAGGATTCTGTAGAGACCTCCTCCTTGAACCTTTTCCATTCTGAGTGAACTTACTTATTTAGGCTAAAGATTCCCATGAGATTAACAATAATGAATTGTTATACACATGTGAAAATGTTTCTTTCTTAATTTAGTTTTGTGTCAAGAGCATCTTTTGTGAGAAAACCTTATTGTATTTTTTTCTAGAAAACTTAACATTTTGATTATGACCAAATTATTGAGGGTGTCTCCCATAAGACTATGGAGATGACTGGGGGCTCCTTATTAATGAACAATAACTGATTAATGTCATTCCAGGCATCTGCTCTTTTATTCATGAATTGGAGCCCTGTCCAATAATTTCTCCCCACCTTAAGGGATTTCTATTTAATTATCATAACAATTTTTGATGACCTATGAGAAAATCAAATTTGATATCATTTTGACCAGCTGGTAACCCAGGTGGAAGCATGCTTTTTAAATCTATAACCCAGATCAAGTTTTGAACAAATGATCCAAAAATGCAAAAGAAAAAAGGAAAATAACCTGTTGAGCTCAAATAAAAAAGAACAGCTGTTCACAGATACGATAAGCAGACAAGTATACAGCTTAACCAACTGGACAAACAAACATCTTACAAAATCAGAGTACACTCAAATATAGTTTTAACAAAATTGAGTTATAGTAGCATTTTTACAATTTTAGGAATTTATAACTATAAATAGTCTAGTCAGATTTTGTTGTTTGTCAATTAACAGAGATCCCTTACATGAAGGATTTGGAAAGAGCAAAATCTTTTACCTATAATCAATAAAAATTTTTTGTATTTTAAGAATATTGGTAACTTTCAGCTCGGTTATCTCTATATACCCTGTCACCTACTGTGACTCCTATTTGTGGTCACCATCTCCTGGGCATTCTGGCCCCAGGTCAGGTCTAGCCTCATCCTTGTCTATCAGCCGTAGAGCAGTCTCCAAAGCATCACCGTCATAGGACTGTTCATCAGCTCCTTGAAAGGCAGAATCAACTTCATCTCCATGTCTGGGTCCACGATACAGCTGGACAGCATGCTCTGGCACCAACTGGCTGTTCAGATTCTCTGGAAAAAGACAAGCATACCCTTTACCCCAAATTAGCACTGGGCTAGGTGTTTTTCTTGTTGTTGGGGACCACTACAAAGTAGCTCCGAGCAGGATTTAATATGAACCAATTGGCTTTTCATATTACTTGAGAGTTGTCGAGCCTTAGGCACCTTGTCTGCAGATGGGCAGCTGATTCATAGTAAATGAACCTCTATGAGTCTGGTCACTGCTGAGGCCTGTACTGGCCTGTGATGCCCTGCCGCCTCAAGGACAAGGTGACCCCACCAAGGAGGCCTGGCTCCGGTCCCTATTAACTTCTAGGAAACTATGGCTGCAGGCATCTCAGCCCTGCTGTGAAGGCCTTCCTGGAGATAACCTAGCTCTCCTAAATTTGTTTTTTTTTTTTTTTTTTTTTGGCTGTACTGGGGATTGAACTCAGGACCCTGTGCTTGCTAGGCAGGCGCTTATTCCACTGAGCTATATCCCCAGCTCCTGCTCTCCTAAATTAACATATTACTTGGAGGAGTCCTTGAAAGGATTCCCAAGTCCTGCCCAGATTCCTGCATTTTTTTCAGCATACCCCCTCCCTTATTTGTAAACCTAATAAATACGGGGGACCAGAAAAGTCTTTGGCTAACTCAGAGACTACAGAAGCTGAAAAAGAATTAGTTCCTCCTGGAAGCCCTGAAATCATATTCCATTGTTTCATTTTTTATTTACGCCTTTGTCTGTCCACTGGTTTGGGAGATTGCAGGCCTGATCAGCCTGCAATAACTTAGGATTATTTAACCCCATCTTCGATAATTGTCTAGTATGAAGATCTGTCCAAAGGATTCTTCCTAGCTTTTTTTGCTTTACCAGATTGTCTTTTAATTGTTGATGTTTTATCCACCATAGGATTTAAAATGTTAATAGTCTATACTGCCAAGTGAAGTCTATTATGAAGTATAAATTTTGTAGGGAAGGATTGATTCCCCTTTTTGTTTCTGTAATTGAATTTTGAGCATACAGTGAGCATGTTTAACAATTTTTAGACACTGAGGATTATAAGGAATGCTCATAGCAGGAGAAATGTGAGAAATTTTACAAAACAGCTGGAAAGCAGCACCTGTATATGCTGGGCCATTGTCAGTCAAGTGTATAAAGAAAAAAGAAGAAAAAAAATCTGTATCCTGTACTTTGTTTTCAGGCACCTGGGGCTTTCATTATTTGCTCCCCATCTCTGGATGTGGCTCCTGGCCCATCACCTTAGGGCTGTGCAAGCTGACCTGCAGGCAGCTCATTGGCCTGAGGGAGCAACTATTCTCCTTTGGCCTTGCCCTTTGGCACCAATGCTTTGGTGGTGCAACCAGGAGGGGGACAGTGCCCGCCTCACTGCTGGGCTGGGCTCCATCACCCATGCAGCCCCACAAAGGACACAGCAGTCACTGCCTCTGTAGCCATGGCTGCCACCTTTTTCCCTCTGGCTTTTCCCTCCTCTGACTTGGGCTGTTGTCACTTCTGCAGCTCCTAGCCGAGTGTGCAGTACTAGGGGCTGTGGATGTGCTGGGAGACCGGGCTTGATGCAGGGCACCAGTGATGAGGATAAGGAGGTCTCTGGCCGCAGCTAAGCAGGGACAAGCAACTGCCGCCAGCACTGCTCCTGAGGCCCTGTTGCTGCTGGGGATCAGAGTGCAGGTGGCCAGCCAGGGGCCCAAGTCAAGGCAGCAAGCCCTACCGTCACCACTGCCACGTCAGGGCGTACTGCCCTAACTTCTGTTTGAAGTCACACAACTGCCATCACTGCCACCAAAATTTGTGGTGCATGAAGCATGTACGTAGGCAGTGGGAAAGCCAGGGTGGCTCAGGGCACACTGGGGTTGCATCCTACCTTTCCGGCCCTGGGCACTTAGGCTGATTGGTTGGCAGTGCATGCGTGAGTGGTTGTGGCTGGGTGGGGCATGAAGGCATGGGAATGGCTGGGGCATCCCAGCCGAGTTTGCCTAGGACCAGAGCACAGGGCCTGATAGAAACGAGACCCCACATGGAACCAGACCAGACCTTCTGACACGAGAGAAGTCTTTATTGGGGGGAGCAGAGCAGAGGGGTAGCAGGCTGCCTAGTGGACCAAGGCAGCCATGAGCTGGGCAAAGCGCGGGCTTTTAAACTCTTTTTCAGGGTGGGTGTCGGCAGGCCAGAAATCTCAAGTGGAGGTGGGGGATGGTGGTGTTGTCCGAGGGTCAGAACAGTCTGAGCAGGGTGGGTTAGGCCAGAACACCTTGAGTGAGGTGAGCTGTTCGTCAGAGTCCTGCCAAAGTGGATGAGGGCAGGTTTGGCTTTTGTGGCCGAGGGGAACTGAAGCGGAACAGGTACGGGAAGGAGAGAAATATTGAGAGTTAAAGTTTTCCCACAAGGAGAGGCTGGCTTCTTTGTGACTTATCAGGGCCCTGTCTACATTTGGCCTGCACCCATCCCTCTTGTGGTGCTTAAGTGTGCTGAGCCAGCTGCACAGGTGTTGTGATCTGTGCACGTATCAAAAAATTTCCTGTTCAAATCCTCTGTGGTCCTTTTCACAAGCCTGTGACAACTGAAGTACTCCCTGATACAAATCCACAAAAAGAAATACAGAACCAGGCATACAACAAACTTTTCTGTATACCTCTACATACATGTTTTTTGAGAATTATTGGCCCTATGTTTTACCCCTGATGGTATCAACACACCTCTCTCCCTTTTACTTCTCAACAGCTTGTTTCTCTCTGGCCTTATTGAACCTATTTTACTCTTTGCGTCAAGTTTCACACCTGTTGTCAACATCGGTGTACCTCTGTGATTAATATTGATGCCTTCAATGCACTTCTCCCCCTTTTGTGCACACAGGAAGTGTCGCCTCACCCACCATTTCTTCTTACCCCAGTCCGTTTGGGCACCATATGCTGCATCCCGCACAGCTCTCAAAGTTCACAGGGGGAAGAACATCGAGAAGATGAAATGAGAGACAGAAAGCTGAGGTCAGGTGGAGCCCTCTCCACCTGGCAGGAAAGGAACTGACCAAAGATTACAGAGCATTTATTTATACACTCAGGAGACTGATGTCAATTTCAACCTCTGCCTTCTTGAGCTGTGTTCTCGGGGCTGGCTTTGTCTTAGCCCCACGTGTGATCAATCTCCAGCTTCAGCTGCTCCCCACAAGTAGGGATGGAACCAGGTCCTTTGCACTGAGCTACATTCCCAGTCCTTTTATTTTCATGTTTTATTTTGAGACAAGGACTAAGTCACTAAGTTGCCCAGACTGGGCTTAACTAGCAGTCCCCCAACCCTGGCCTCCTGAGTGCTGGGAGTGTGGGTGTGTCGTCACTCAGCATTATTAGGTACTGGTACTTTGCTATTTGCTTAGCTTTTCTCTTTCATGGTGTTAGGAAATCAAGCTTACGCCCCGGCGTGCGCTGAGCGAGACTCCACCACAGAGCTTTGTCCGAGGCCCTTTGAAATTCCCTTTTAATGTAAAGCTTACATTTGACGGAACACAAACCCTGGATGTACTTCACTGGACTCTGGCATCCTGCCACACAGCCCGAGCCCTGACCCAGAAGGCAACTGCCCTCCCAGAACACGGTGGGTCCCTTCTGGTTCGTTCCTGTCCTCACTCTCACTCCTGTAAAGGGTTTTAAAAAATGGCCAGAAAGCTTACTGTACTTCCGTATGATTATACCTTCCATAGTCTTCAATTGCTAAAGGTAGTGTTGCTAGGAGTTTTAAAGACAAAGTATCTGGGCCTAGACCACAATATAGGCCAAGGAGTCTGTTTTTAGACATGAAACTGTCACTTGAGCAAATTACTTCTCTGTTCAATATATGACACTCAAAACATATATATATATATATTTTTTTTTTTTTTTTTTTTTTTTTTTTTTTTTTTGACAAGGTCTTGCTAAATTGCCCAGGCTGGCCTCATACTCATGGCAATCCTCCTGCCTCAGCTTCCTGAGTGCTGCAATTACAGGTGAGACACACCACACCCAGCTAAAACAGGCATTTTGGATCACTCATGCTGGCCTGGTTATCAGTCTGCCCTCACGTAAGCAGCTGAAGAATCCCTAGTTGTACTGAACCCTTGGCTTAGAAGGACCGCCTCTCCCACTCTCACTCCATACTACTCACAGGTTGACAGGGTATGTGTGGGCTGCGGGGTGCACACAAAGGTATCAGCACAATACAGCCTACAGATCCTGTCCCTGCAGCAAAGTGGGGGATCCTGGGTCCTGCTGCAGGGATGGCTTTGCAAATATCCTAGAGTCACAGTGGAGCATCATGATGCACAGCCCTAAAGAGCAGCTGTGATCATAGCCACAGGAGGGGCTCAGAAATAGGCTTTCGTCCGCCTCCCTCCACGGTCATCTCGCCTTGGAGGACAGGAGGGGATGTGAAAGCCAGGGCCGGTTCTCTACAGGAACCAGCCCCTGCCCCACTCTTCCTCACCCTCACCTGAGACCAAGAAACGAGCAAAATTAAGAGGGCGACAGCGCAGTTCTTTCTCCACGGCCCAACAGCTAACCCTCCCAGGCAAGACAAGAAGAGAAGCCATAAACCCCAGGGCAGCTGGCCAGACAGGAAAGGGCAGTGTGCACAAGCTAGGGTGATTTTTGCTCTGCAGGCGGGAAAGGTCAAGACATGGAACTTCTCAAACCAAAAATAACATGTCTCAATCTAGGAGGTATTAAACACAATTAGATAAAATTCTACTTTTATAAATCACCTCATCCCTTGTCTTCCAGCTTCAAATGAACTCAGACCCCTTCCAGCAATTAAAAAAAAACAAAAACAGGATTCTAATGTTATATATCCTCACAGAAAGCAAAGAAATAGTGATAATTTTAGAGGTCTAAAATTTAAACTCTTGTTTTAGCTGCCTGAGAGGGCCTCCTAATCCTATTTTATTTTTCTTCATAGCATCTTATCACTGCCTCTATCAGCTCCCCTCCCACACACCCTGTGCACACAGGCACAACTGGAAACCCACAGGGGCAGAGCCCTGCCCTCCTCCGCCTGCCAGGACCTAGCACAGCTTAACATTTCCCAAACGAGAGAAAAGGATGGCTCTATTTGCTACACCAACCACACCAAATACAGTACTAGTTGTAAATTGTGCTTTAATTTCTGTAATCAGAAACGATGCAGTGAGAATACAGGTATAAACTTTTTGTGCATCCAGAAAATAGAAAGCACATTTATACAGAGATAGCCCAACAGCTTATTCCTTTAAAAAAAAAAAGAAAAAATTGAATTTAATTAAAGCTAGTTTCTCTTCAGTGTAAAAACCTGGAGGTATAACAAAGTCAAGATATTATATACAGTAAATTATTAATGTACACTTCCAAACTTGCACAGTGCAGCATTTTAAAGTAAATGGTCTCAATTTAGCTTTTCCTATTAAGCATAACCCACATCTGAATCTTGAATAAAAATTTCACAATATATAAACCCACTGAGAATTCTGTACACAAATACAAGCTATAGAAATCTCATTTCAAATATAAATACATAAACGGTCATGACCTTACATGTTATAAGCTTGCTTATTTTGCTATACTAATTTTTTTTTAAATCATAGAAAAATATTTCAATGCACATTCCACTGCTATGATAAGGGCCATGGCCTTGTGCCTTTAAACCATATTTTATAGAGTGTAAAGCATCACGCCAGGCATTTTGGGAATGAAAAGTACTAAGATTGAAGAGGCTACCATACAAATACTCATAACAAGGTAACAAAATAGTAAGCTCATAGTATATTTGGAAGGGAATGGGGCAGAGAAGTGGAGATTAGTGCTAGTTTAAGAAGGCCCACAGAACATGTACGTGGAGAAACTCCCTTCCCTATATTAAATTGTCTATGTATTTTTTTAAATCCCTATTGCAAGCCTAATGCTCACCTCACTCCTAAGACTCTTAAGGCAACAGAAGCTGAGGTGTGTGTGGTCCCAGACACACACATCCCGCCTCCCCTCGGCCCGTCATCTTAACTGACCAGCCTGGCTTGCACCTTAAGGCGGGATGGAGAAGAGCAAAGTGGCTGTACGTACAACGGCGATGGTGCAAACTGGAAACTCGTTTGTCAATAGCTTCGCATTCTCCTACTCCAGCTGACGTGTCTAAACATCTAACATTCAAATTGGAATCTATTCTGAAGAGCAAACGTACACAAAAGGCAAACATTCAATCCGAAAGGTTCTAATGTAAAGGGTTTTCCCTTTCTTTTGAGGGATTTGACAAGAGTTCCATGAGAATGAAAAAAACTGGTCCTTATAAAGTACACTTTCCTACATTAAAAAAATATATATAACTTTAGACAGCAGATCCAAGGAGACGACCAGGCATCATTGTTTTTTCTATGGCTTCCTAAATCACTGAGGTATCCTGTGAGAATCATCACTTCTGGCACTGACGTTTAGCTGCTTTCCCATGCAAGCCACATTCGCAAGAGGCTGACCCCAGCAGTCTGTGCAGGAACCAGAGCAGGCGAGGCAAGCAGGTAGCTGGGAAGCAGCTGAGGAAGTACACCGGACAAGCATGCGCTCAGGGTCTCCATAGCCTTGGGGGAAGTGGAAGGCAGCTCAGCAAGGTGTTCAAACACTGGGAAACTCCAGAGGCCAGGAAGATCCTCTGGGCAAAACAAGAGGTCCCCAGTCTCACCAGCAGGTTCAGCAGCAAGACACTGGGACTATGTGCTCCAAGGCAGGCAGTGCAGAGAGACAGTGCTGAGACAAGACCCACAGCTGTGAGCACAGGGAGGCGTGGGTGCGGCTGGCCCAACACTTGACATGTGACACAGTCCAGGAAGGAGGGAGGAGAGGCTGAGGGTTAGGGTGTGTGGCAACAGTGGAACTTTCCAGCTTTTCTACAGGCAAGGTGAACAAGAGAGGAAAAATGCTGTGGTTGAAGTAAATGCCATCTACCTTCGTACCTCTATCTCAGCCTTTCAATGCACACAAATACCACAAAGGTTGACCTTGTTCCTAACTGAGATGGGCTATCAATTTACGATTCCCAATGGTGGGATGAATTATCCTGGCACAGAAAGGACAAGAAAGAAGCAAGTCCAAGAATATCAAACTGAAGCTCTTTCTAGTATTAAACTGACCTTTGGAGATTCTAATACTTAGGCATCAGAAAACAGCCACAATCCTATGGTAGGTCAAATAGGAAAACCTCCCAACTGATAATACTTGAGATATGGTTTTAATTGCATAGTCTTTCAGAACCATGAAAAAATTGAGAACCAGCTCTTTTCTTCAAGGCCTATGTTTTCTCCAACAGAGGCTGGGCTAGGAGCCTCCCAGCATTAGAAAGACACTAGTCCAAGGACCAATGGTCCCAACCTCCCACACACCTCTCCACAGTCACGACTCAAGTCACACATCCCCTAGGTCCACAAACTCGTCTTCTCGTTTGGCCAGATCTTCCTCATCTCCCAAGGCTTTCCAGCCGCTGGTGGGCAAGACAGGCTTGGAAGAGTGTCGCTGGAGCAAAGCAAAGGGAAACAGCGAGGACAGGCGGACAGAGTTCCTCAGCAGGCAGGGTGCCTCGGCCTGGAGGGACACTGGGCTGAGGTGCCGCTCGATGACTTTCTCTTGTAAGCTCTGGACTTCCTCCATCATTTCCAAGAGTTTGCCCATAGTGGCCACTCTGCCACCACCTGCGATTTGGGCTTCTGGAATCCAACGCAAGTAGCGCTGTGCCCAAACTCTGATTTCTGGCCCCTCTATATGAGGCAACAACAAGCCGTGGTAGTCAGTAGGCTTGCTGTGCCAACTGTCATAGAACTCCCGGAAGTTGTCCTGCAGCTCATCCGAAGAGTTAATAAGTTTGCTAATTCTCTTGCCCAGAAGGTTTTTAATTAAGTGATCTGTCTCTTCCCTGAAAAATCCTCTTTTGGGAGATGACTTAGACTGGGTGAGTGGCAAAGAAAGTTGTCGTTGATGCTATGAGAGAAAACACAAAGAAAAACCTCTGGTTAACATAGAAACACTGTTAGAGCTGTTGCCATATAAAGGGAATAACCTACCTTAACAAGTATCAAGAGATATCAGAATTGCCATGTGCATGCATATTCATTAACATGCTATCACATGCAGAGGAAAGTGGGCTCTTATTTATTCTCATGCTGCAGATGTTCACTGCACACTGTATTATCAACCAATGGGAGAGGCCAGGCACATGTGCAGGCCATGCAGAAAGGCCTGCCTTCACTATCAAGAATGGTGCTTTTGGGGAAACCTTCTTCCCAGGTCCTTCTGTCCCTCTCCGACAGAAGTTTTCTTTCTCTCAATAAGTTGTTCCTACTCTTAACCTCTGTTGTTTCTATTTTTTTTGCAACTGGGAATTGAACCCTGGACCTTGTGCTTGCCAGGCAGGTGCCTGTGCCACTGAGCTATATCCCTGGCCCATCTGATGTTTCTAGAATTCATTCCTTGATTTCACAGAACACAAACTTGGCACTTTGGACATCTAGTAGGTTGGGAGTTTTATTCCCCTGTATCATTCGGGGATGTTCTACACAGATAACTGGGGAAGGACCATACATTGTGACCCTGTCAACTCCATCAGCTGTCAAGGTAGCAGGCCTGTTCTCCTCTGGATATACCACACCCAAACTTAGTCCGTATAGTGTAAGAAACCATCATTGGAATATGCTTATGAACCCACAGAATATTTAAGAGTTCTTGTTCAAGAAAAAACAAAGCCTTCAGATAAGTAATATCAGATGTTACTCTTAGCCCTTTTATACTAATCACTTTACCACTTAAGGGAGAATGTAACTCCTTTCTAAGGTGGGCACGAGAATATGCAGTCATTACCACAAGTATCTTGCTGGCTCTGTGGTCTGCTCCCCTTGTCGAAGGCATCCAGCCTTCCCTGGTGAGTTTCCTCACTCTAAGAAGATGACTGGAATAAACTATAAGATGATACTGAAGAGTTCACAGTTTAGCCCACCATTACAAGGTAGCTGAGTGGCCTATAAACCATACTCTTAAATCCTGGACGTAATACAATTTTTTCTAACAATGCCACTGAAGCCTCTTTAAAGGCTCTAGTAGGGTCTTTATTAAATAAAAGAAACGGTCCTATCCTGAGGGTCAACAACCATGATATCAAGATGGCTATTTTCAGATATGGGATGATTATCTATGGTTACCTCCCACTATAAGACATCTTATTAGAAAGACTCCCTTATGTTGTGAACAGAAAAATCACTCCTATTCTCACTGGCCTAACTCTACTAAATACCTGGTATAGATACTCCCTGAACAATGCGTACACACAAGGACTTCACAGGCTGAAGGCTGATTTGCAACAAACTGGTTTAATCACCATGGAATCAGATGGGAAGCCCCCAGTGGTACCCACTGGGCCTGGGGAATGAATTTGTGGTCCTGGCTATCCCTTGGATGGATAAGAAGATGCACACTGGGATTCGCATGGTTACAAGGGAGAAGTGTTAAAAGTACCGACAAACCCGCAAACTCGCCCTACCTACAGCGTCAGTGGCCTAGAAGTGCTCTCCCCGGTGTGATCATTTAGGTTCTGTCTTTATCCCTTTCCTAGGGTTAGAAGACGCCGTGCAGCACAGAGGGTCTAACTATCCGTACTGAGTGGGCCTGAAGTGATACTGTGGCTGATCTCTCTTTCCTGAAAGAAGTAAAACTAATGGGGCAAGCCATTCTCCAAAATCAGATGGCATCAGATAGTCTAACAGCAACCCAAGGGGGTACTTGTGCAATTATAAAAGCTGAATGTTGTGTACATTCCTAAACCTTCTACTGATATCTCCACAGTTGTTCAAGATATTAGACAGGCTAATGACTTGTTAGATTCTGAAATTCCCCAGACCTTCTCCTCATCCTCTTTATGGGAAGCTATTACTGGCTCCTCCTGGTAGAAAGCTTTGCTAGCTATATTCATAAGTACCCTGTTGATCTTCTTGGCCTATGCAATTGTTCCTGTGGCCTTGTTTCCTCCAGACTTAAAGCTATACATCAACCCAAGACAAGAACACTTGGTGTCTATCCACAGCCTTTAGATGGAACCCTGTGGAGTATCTCTGACTGCAGATCACAACTACAACTCTCTTCAGCTGGAAAGAGCCAAATCGGTCTTTGACTCTTGCCCCTCATGGCAGTTAGGGGTACTTCTTCAGAGGAGATTATAGATAGCTGAGCTAGGTAGAAATACTGTAGGCAGTCAGATAGGGCTGGGTCCTCGAGAGGTCAAAGCAGAAGACAAGTGTGGCTGGAGGACTACTCATGGAAGCCAGGCTCCAAAAGAATAACTACTCACCCATGTATTTTCCCTAGTAAGCAGGCATCAACCACCTTGGTGTGCAGGACCAAACCTCCTTAACCCACCCCTTCCAGGAGAGCCCTTGTCTGCCCATGTGTGCTTGCTTCATGATGAGTTTCCCCATTTGATCCCCACTTAATCAGTATTACCCTAGCGACTATACTTGTGTCCTTATTGGTTGACCATAGCTTTGTCCCACCTCACACTCATCGTATGATTTGCCATTGGATCGGTATTACCTAAGTAAATCTTACTGACTGGTTATAGCTCTGTCTCACCTTAAACCTGGTGGGCAACCCATTTTCCAGGTGCCCTTTTGTCCCTCTCAGACAGAAGGATTTCTTTCCTCTCATAAATTCTTCCTGTTCTTAAAAAAAAAAAAAAAAAAAAAGAAAAAAAGGAGCTTCTGATCACTTCTTCCTCTGGACTGGGGCTATCAAAGAACACAAAGTATTCTGGAAGAACTAAATTAACTTGAAATAGGTTAATGATTTAGGAGAATTTGAGGGCAATGTCTATTCATTTCTTTTTCTTTCATTTTCTGTTATTGATTGATAAGGTCTCATTATGTAGTTCAGGCTGGCCTTAAATACACTGTGTGGCCAGGGTGGCCTCAAACTTGAAGTGATATTCCTGCCTCAGCCTCCTGGGTACTGGAATTACAGGTGTATGCCACCATTATTCATTTCTTAAAGGGAACAAAATGTTTCCTCTTTGAGACCTTTTGGGCTGCTTAATTGCTACAATATTTTGTACTTACGCAATTTTCAGAAACATGCTGACTACCTGAAATCCTATGTGTGGACAAAATAATTTAGAGCTTATGAGGCATCCAGTAGGAGTTTAAGCCTATCATGAAGATTCTTTTGGACAAGAAAAACAAGTAGATGGGAAACAAACAGATTTTGCCAAGAGGAACCATTGAAGTTGCCCAGATGTTCTTGCCTGACAACCTCCTTGTTAATTCTCTCTACAACTAAAGCAGTGTGTTTTACTTTGGGGTGCACTGTGGGAGGGTTTTGAGGACAGGTGATTTGGTCAGGGGTTCCTCAGTGCTCAGAAGTTAAAAAATATGGGGAAGAAGGTAGTTTTTCTCAAATCCTTTGCTCCTTGGATGTCCATTCAAAGAAAGAACAGAGCCAGGCATGGTAGTGCCTATAATCCTAGCACTCAGGAGCTTGAGGCAGGAGGACTGCTGAGAGTTTGAGGCCAGCCTGGACTACGTAGGGAACCCTACCTTAAAAAAACCAAAAACCAAAAAAAAACAAAAGCAAAGTAAGAGTAGATAAAAATTTTTTTCAGGATAGCTGTATAATCTAACAGACTTTTACCAGTGAGTCTTCCTTGTTTAAAAAATGGGAAGTTATAAAGGAAATATTTCCATATTATAAGATACGGAATAACAAGATAAATATTCTCCAGCCCTCTAGCTTAAATCTCCCCTACCAAGCTCTCTCAGACGAGAGGCCATCTGCCACTATTTACAAGCAAAAGAGACAATTAGAAAACCTGGTTCGAGTACGGAAATGAAACCCCTTATTAGAAGGCGGAGCAGGCCTAACCTGTCTGTAAGCCCTACCTGCTAGGAGCGTTCAGTGATCCAGCTAACCTGTCCTGACAAGTGTGCAGGCAGCCACCAGGGGGCAGAACACACTGAGGAAAAGCTGATCCTGGGCCAACTTGCTTAGGGGCTTACAGTAATGGTAGTCAAACTATCAGAAAAGAGGTTTGACTGGAATAGGGACACATCTCCTGCGGCCTGGGAGAACTAAGAAGGCCAAGTGGCACTTCTAAGTCACTCAGCAGCTGCTTTGATCTCTGAGCGACCAAATCTAGCTAGGTTGCCCATGCTTTTTAAACAGCACACTGGGCTAGCCTCCTTGTAGCCCTCACAATCAGGCAGGACTGGGCCATGGCAGGGGAGGACTTACTATCACTTACTCTCCCCTTCGTGGGCTCTAGTAGTGAGAAATTCAGACAAGGAGGCAGAGTGAGGCAAAGTCACAGCATTTATTGGCTCGGGAACTCTACAGTGTAATACTACATAACTGGCATATTCGGAGTGGAACCTACACGATCAATGTGCCTTTTAGTCTACAAACCACATACAAGGATGGGTAAGGAGCAGGACTCCACGCAGTATGACTATGGCAGCAGGTCCTCAGTGACATTCAGGAAAGGGCCATGTCTCATCAGGCCAAGGCTGATTTGCTGAAAGCAAAGGATTTTTCTAATAGACCTTGACAACTTGACTATCACAACTCTGTACATCATTGTAACTTTAAAGAGTAAAACAGACACTGCCAGACAGAACCCATGTTACTTCTACCCTTCACACATGGGGGTGGTGGACAGATGAAAGGGTTTAGGTATGGACATCTTACTTTGAAACGCATTCCTTTCCGCTGGCCTTTGTCCAGTTTTGGCTTTTCCACATAGAGAGGGTTTCTGAGCAGTGTCTGTGCTTTGGGTTCAAACTGTACAGACCAATTCCACACGGTGAGCAGATTCAAAGACTTGCTTTGTGTATCCAGGCTTTCCTGCCAAGACAAGCACAGGTGACCATGGCTTCCAGGGAGGGCTCAGGAAGGCAAACACATATTCTCAGAAGCAGGCATCAGGCAGGGTGCTCCGCCTGCCCAGCGACTTGAGTGCTCACAAGCACCGCACCCTTCACGGCCAAAGCTTTTGGTGGTTATTCACTAACACCTCCCTCCCCAAGAGGGATGTGGGGAGAAGGATACTTATTTTTAGTAGACCACTAAAATGTCAGCCACTGGGCTGGGCAGTTTCACAACAGCCTTGGAGGTAACTACTATCTTTCTCATTTTACACTTGAGGACACTGAGGCTCAGAAGACTGAAGTAAACGGCCTGAGGTCACAATGCTGGCGAGCTGCAGGACTAGGGTTGAAACAAAGACTGTCTCACTCACAAGTCCAGGTTTAGTTACTCCCACTAGAGAGTGGGACTTGGCAATTCTACTAGTTGAAGCAAGCCGTGGCTGAGAAAGGGCTGGTCAGAGACACTGCGGTCAGCTTAGGGAGTCAGCCCAATCGAATGCAGCCTCAAGAGGGGCTCTGAGGTGCAAGTTAAGCCCAGTTGTCCTGTGTGCCTGGTGTCTTGTCAAGAGTAACTCCAGACTTCAAACTGAGGGAAGAGGGGACACTCAGCCTGCCTTTGACAAAGACAACTTTTAGCTGGCCACAATGGCGCACATCTGTAATCTCAGCTGCTTCAGAGGCTGAGACAGAAGGATTGCAAGTTTAAGTCTAGCCTGAGACCTTACATCAAAAGGGGGTGGAGATATATCTCAGTGGCAGAGCACTGGGTTCAATCTCCAGTATCACAGGATGGGGTGGGGGTTCATTTGGCATAATCCTCTACCTCTAGTACTTGACTCCAATTTAAATATTTACTATATGACCTTAAGCTCATTACTTATTCTTTGTGCCTCGGCTTCCATAGGAACAATCATATATAACCCACAGGAGCTGTAAGGATTAAATATCTTTCCAGGTATAAAAACCTGGGAAGCACTTACACCAGCACCTGGTGTGTAGTCAGAGATAAAGAACTAGCATTTTAGGCACCAATCTCATTGCATCCTACTTGTGAAATGTGACTTCTAAGTAAAGGTTTCTTAGAGGTACTCTTACCATATTAGCATCTTTTTGATGAGGTGAGTTGAAGAAGAAGGTACTAAAAATAGGAATATACAGGCTATCTGACAGAACAGTCAGGTAAGTCTCAGTGAACTCAAATGCTGGGGGATGCTGGTGCACCAGCTGCCAGACACAATCTAAGAAAAGCAGGAACACAGGAACCTACGTGAAAATAAGACACATGTTATTTGGTAGCACAGAGCCCAGGACAAGCTGTCCCAACCTCAGGGACTGCCTCTCAGGAGCTGTAGAGTAACCACTTCTGAGCCTTATGTTCTCTGGGAAACACAGTATGCTCCATCCCACTACAAGTTTAAAACATGCTCAATTGAAACCACATGCTCATGAGTTAGTATCAGTATTTGGCAGTAGCTATCTGTGCTAAAGACAAAGTATGTAAAATCTCATTACAGACCAGCACTAGGCAGATGAACATTTGCAATTCATTTGAACACTATCTCTGAACCCCAATTAAAAGAAGTACCATCTCTCTCCAAACCAGTACCACTTTTTCTTTTTTGTTGTTGTTGTTTTGTTTTTTAAGACAGGGTCTCACTATGTTAGCTGGCCTTGAACTCACTATGTTGCCCAGGGTGGCCTCTAACTTGTGGTGAACCTCCTGCCTCAGCCTGCCAAGTGCTGGGATTACAGACATGTGCCACCTCACCTGGCTAGGACCATTATTATTAGAAGTACAAAAGCTATACTCAATGGAAAAACTACTCAATGGTTGTTATTTTTGAACACTGACAATAAAAAATTATAGGGGGGGGCCCACGCCACTGACTACGCACACCCTCACTCAGAGTCAGTATCAGTCCTAGAATCTAAGCTGGCATGAGAAGACCTCCACCCATAAAGACCACAGCAAAGGGGCGAGACTGGGCAGAAGCAACGAAAAAATGATTTCCTAACATTTTTTTTTCACAGATACATGTTTAACCAATAGCCTCCTTTATTAGTCACTGAGAGGCAAGCCCTTTATAAGGTGTCTCTAGGGTGCTGTCATTCACGAAGAGCTGGTCCTTGATTCACCAGTGATCCTGCCAGACAGGCACAACAAGCTCCATGACAGTCCCTCTTCTGTAAGATCAGCACCGCCATGATCTCACCCAGAGTGAGGAGGACAGGAGCTGAGAGTCAAGCTTGGATCAAAGGCCAGTCCTGCTTCAATTCCATCACAAATTTTTCTGGCCCGTTCTCTTTCAAAACTCCAACACATCAGTACTAAGACACTAAGAGCCATTGATATGGCAACTTTATTTCACACCTCATTTTATGTACAGTAACACTACACAGAATGAAAGACATCTGAACCTTACTGTCAGGGAAATGGGCTCACAAAACATGAGCGACTCACAAAGGGCTGGGGAACAGTGGGCTTGCTCTTCTCTTGGCCCCTTTCCCACCACAGCCATTGCCTCTTTCTCAAGCTAAACAAAACTCACACTTTTCTCCATGCAGTGTCAGCTCACTGCCTATCATACTACACGAATCCCATCAACCTTTCGAATTACCTTCTCAAAGTCCCTGCCAAGGCTGAAAGGTGGTGATTTCTATTCAGCTTGATGGCCACAGAAGAGCACAGGATGGGCCTGAAAGAAATCACCTGGCCTGGTGGCAGAGCTCTGGTCCTCCCAGGAACCTGCCAAGGCAGGGGCTGTGGCTTTCTGCTCCCATAGCTTACTGTGCAAGCTGTTCTGTATCACACACAGATGTGCTGATTATCTGGAGTAAAAAAACCACAGCCAGGAGCAGTGGTGCACACCTGTAGTCCCAAGTACTTAGAAGGCGAGGCAACGGGGGTTGCAAATTTGAGGCCAGCCTGGGCAACTCAGGGGGATGATCGCAAAATTAAAGGTTCAGACATGTGGCTCAGTGCTTTCATGCTTGCCTATCACCCAAGCTCGAGGCTATAGGCTCAAAGCGTAGCAAACAAACAACAGGAAAGAGAAAGAAAGAAAACCCCACAGATCTTCCTAGGAGAACACAATAGCTGTATGTGTGATTTTTTTTTTTTTTTTTTTTTTTTTTTTTTTTTTGCGGTACTGGGGATCGAACTCAGGACCCTGTGCTTGCTAGGCAGGCGCTTATTCCACTGAGCTATGTCCCCAGCCCTGTATGTGTGATTTAAATAAAGAGGGTCGATTTTTACTTTTTTCCCCACTAATTGTCAACAAAGCAGCCCAGGAGCTTAGAGTTCCTTCTTACCATGTGCAAGGCACTGGGTTCAACCCCCAGCACCACAGTATGTCAACAAATGAGGCAGCGGAGAGGAAGGCAGAGCTGGGGACACAGCTCAGTGACGAGGCCCCGGCTTGGCTTTGGTCTCTGGTGGGGGCTGGTGTCGATCTGGGAGCGACCTAAAACATGAACTCCTCCATACCTGACCGCAGAGGCCCACCCAGACTGAGGCCGTTCACAGAAGGGGCAGGGACACAATCCGAACACGCCGCTGCAATGTGCACCCTTCATGCAGACTGTGTACAAGAGAGGACTGACCAGACCTGTCAGTATTTCCTCCTCCAGGGAGGGTTTCACCCTTGTTCAAAGCATCCACACTCAGCACAGGATGAACCGATCCTACTTTTCCTATTGAGTCTGAGCAGAAATGCTACATCTAAAGGCAGGTACCGGTGAGGGGCCAAGCAGCTCTCGCACCAAGTGCAACGGTCTGTGTGGAGGGAACTTACCTCCTCTCTGTCACTCTGGCGGAGATGGTTGCAGCGATCCAAGAAACAGTGGCCACCCATGACCCACTCCTTTTGGACGAGGCTCTGGAAACCAGTCCGGGTCCGACAGTGGGGGTCCATCATCACTTGCACCAGAGAAGAAAGGAGGCAGCAGAGGTCAGAGGCGTTCTCCTCTAGCAGGGTCCCGGCAACAGCGCCATCAGGAAGGAGAGACAACGTGTTAGTGAGGTGCGGTGCTCTCACCTGCACCGTTTACAGGAGGTTCCCGCCAACACCACCTGCTACTAACAGCCAAGCTTTTATTCCCTACAGGCAGGGGCCAGTGACAAGAAAAGGATAATACTTTCACACCGGGGGACAAGTATTTCCAGCTTGCGTAGCACAGGCTTCAGCACACCGTGGTGCCAAGTACGGATTGGCTCACTGAATAAACTCAGCCTTGAAAAGCTGCTGCTAGCAGACGGGCACCCACGTGTGCCATCTAACAGTGCAGTCAGCACACAGTGACAACTGCCAGGCTGAAGGCTGTGTGCACCACTCCCCTCCCCTCCTGCGGTCAAAGCCTCCATCACACTGAAATGGCTCCAGGCTGCAGCCGCTTCTCAGACTCACCCAGCGCTCCTTTCCTCCAAACCTGAGTCCTGTACCAATTCTGTTGTACACAAAGTTTCCTATTTCTGAACTGCACCAAAATGATCTTATTCTTGGCCCCAGGGCTCTTTCCTTTTCTGTGTGAGGATGAGACGCACTTGTCTAGCCTAGAGGAGAATTTCTCCTTGGCCCATTTCCAGGGCCCACTTGGAATACACTTATGAAACCCAAAGAATAAAACGTCCACTGATACACTTCACATGCATGATGTAAAGCAAATAAAATCACATCTGTAACCATGCATTTGTCTTAGAATTTTAAGATCCTAAATGTTCCCTATCATTTTCTTTTATCAGAAAGGACAGAGAGAAAGACAGAGACAGAGACAGAAAGAGAAGATCTTGACCTTGAGGGGGTACACAGATTTCATAGAAACAGATTTTTATATTTCTCTTCCAGTGTTGTCAGTTTTTAAAACAAGTTTCATTTTTAGAGGAATCTTCTTTCTCATACCTGATGTGTACTATAGTTCACCTCTGGGTAACAGGAAGAGGGACCAGAAAGTCAGATTTGAGGATAGACAACTCAGAAGTCCATCAAGGAGTGAGAGACATCTCACTCGACCAAGGTTCCTATTTCATTTTACCTGACTAGTGCAGTCTGGCCCTGGGTCCTTTCATCTTTCAAATCTCTAATATCATCCCTCTACTTTTTAGGTCATTATAAATAACACTCATAGAGCAACTCTCCCACTAGGCTGCAAACTTCTAAAAGGCAGGTGCATCAAGTGCTGTGCATGACAGGTGCTCCACGAATGTACCCAACTCTTAGTGTGCCAGCAGCAAGTGGTCCAGAAACTGCTGGAGATACACTTGCCAGTTTTGCTCTTAGATACTGAGTTTGAAGAATCAAAGGAAGCACCCTCCCCTGGGAATGATAAAAGCGTGGGGGTACAAAAGAAGACAAGGGCCAAGGATATAGCGCAGCAGCACAAGCACCTGCCTGGCAAACGCAAGGTCCCAAGTTTGATTCCAAGGACCGAAAAAAAAAAAAAAAAAGAAGAAGAAGAAGAAGAAAATCTGCTTAATTTGTAAGGTGGGACTATAAGAAATATAAGTCTAAAAGGCGAGCTGAGCCTATAGTCCAAGCTGCTTGGAGAGTTGAGGCAGGAGGATCATAGTAAGACCCAGTCTCCATAAAAACAAACGAACAACTAAACAGCAGGTGATACTTTAGCTCATATATAACCCGTTATAAGATGAGCTGATTTATATTTGCTTTACATCTTCAGAATAGTTACATCACTGCCCTTGTGTATAGCAAACTAAGCCCACAGAGGAAAAGTAAATCAAAGATATAAATAATTAAATCACCCACGAGTCTCTTTAAGTAAAAGGGATCACCAAAATATTATAACTTTAACATAGTTGGTTCATAAACAAAGTTCAAAACACTAAAACATGGGAGTTTAGGGCTGGGGATATGGCTCAGTGGAATAAGCGCTTGCCTAGCAAGCGCAGCGTCCTGAGTTCGATCCCCAGTACCGCAAAAAAAAAAAAAAAAAAAAAAAGTTATTATAAAACATGGGAGTTTTGGTAACCAGTCTCTTCTTGGGCTGTGAACAGGCCTGCGAAGTTCTAAGTGAAAGAATTTTATTTTAAGCTGTAACACTAAAATCTAAGGCAAGGGTTTCCAAGGGTAAGGAGAAAGGAATGGGGAGCACTTCTATACCCGTTTGCTCCCTTTAAGGGACAATTCAGATCCATTAAGCTACACATAGACAATGAATCTCCAGTGGAAGAAAATGGAAACCATCCTTCGTGCTTTAAATATATTACCTAAAAGAAGAATGTTCATATTTTGTGCTTCCATGCATTCTGTGATCTCTATTGCTTTTTTCAGACAACGCCTACATAAGAGATAAGAAACAGGAGCATTAGTTCTTGAGCTTGGCACCATAAACAGTATTTTCGATGTAGTCTGAACTGTTTTTTACTTTTCTAACTTATTTTTTCAATGCAAAAATCACCCAGAAAACAATTACCACCTATGCTATTCACTTACCGAGTTACTCATCTGCCATCAGAAACTGATTCTGGGTATACAGTATATCCAAAAGGCTCAAATCAGTGTCTCAGATACCTGTCTTTCCGTGTTCATAGCAGCCAAGACGGGGTCAACCAGAGCTCACTGACAAATTAATGTATGAGTACAATAGTGTGTGTAAGATGGAATATTATTCACCAATTAAAAACACAAAACATTAAAAAAATATATACAATTCTGGCAACAACAGATGAACCTGGAGGAAATATCCTGAGTGAAAAGAGGCCAGGCACACAAAGACAAATGCTGCATGACATCGCTTATGGTAACATGGACATACACTGAACTTCTATAACAGGGCAGAAGGGTGGTTCCCAAGGGAGAAAGAGGGGAGGCAGTGGTCAAAAGATAAAAAACTTTCAGTTTTAAGTAAATCAGCTTTGTAGTGTGAAGTACAGCAAGAATGGTGGTGGATGTGTGCATTTTTACTAAGGCACTCACCACATAACCTACATGCATACTGAATCACTGCGCTATGTACGCTGGCCAGGAGTGGAGCTCAGGGATACAGCACTTGCTCAGCATGTGTGAGACCCTGGGTTAGAACTCCAGTACCACAAACCAACAAGCAGTGTATATCCTGAATATGTACAATCTTTGCTAATTCAGTGTTCACAAAAACCCAACTAAACAAACAAAACCCAGAAACCAGAACAGTTCTAAAATAAAATACCAAAACTGATGTAAAAAACATTCTTAGGTGGCTGGGTGAGGCGACACACATCCATCACACCAGTGCCCTGGGCGGCTAAGGCAGGAGGATCCTGGTTTCGAGGTCAGCTTCCACAATGGAGCAAGACCCTATCTCAAAATAAAAAAGGCCGAGGATGTAGCTCAGCATGTAAGCCCTGGTTCAATCCCCAGATACAGACATACAGACAGACAGAAACACAGACAGACACACTCACACATACATAGCCCTCTCCTATGTGATTTTACACAGTGGTCAGCTGAGGGCATCGGTGTGGCTGAAATGACCCCACCTACCCAGGAGTCCTTTCTGTTTCTCTCCACCTATGTCATTCCCTTTGAATCTGTGGCCCCCACCCAGTGTGCTGGCTCTGACTTGTCTCTTCCCTTAGCTGTTCGCAGCTAGCTGTGGTGCCCTCTCCATTCCTGTCTCCAACAGCCCTTCATCCCCACAGCTCAATACTTTTTCTGGTTCAGGGTCTCACCCTTCTCCACCCACCCTGCATAAGGAAGTGTTTTTCTCTTACAACATTCACCAATATTTTCATTATAAAATTATGTGGGGCACAGCAGCCTCCAGAAAGCCTAGCTGCTGTGTGTGCGGAGGGCTGAGCCCCTGCTCGCAGTACTCACTCAGAGCTGAGACAGTACCGTGCCAGGGCCAGGAGCCTCACGCTGAGCCCACACTTGGAACTACTGTCCCATGATCACCACTCATGCTTCACATCGGGCTTTGTCACAGACTATTTAATGGCAATAGAGAGGAGCTATTCAATATAGGAACTAGGAAAAGTAATCAACTGTACCCTGGGACTCTCAACCGAACCCAAAAGACAAAAATGGCTGATTAACATTAATTAGGCATGATTCTAACAAAGTTATGCACAAAGCCCTAGGTTCAATCCTATGCCACGGGGCTGGGGATATAGCTCAGTGGAATAAGCGCTTGCCTAGCAAGCGCAGGGTCCTGAGTTCGATCCCCAGTACCGCAAAAAAAAAAAAAAAAAAAAAAAGAAAAGAAAATCCTATGCCACAACACAATTAAATAGGTAATATGCATAAAACACAAAAAGGTATTTAGTGCAAGCCAGTACCCTGCCTGTTCTCATTTCCCAGTTCCCTCCTGGCAGCCAGAGTGTAATTTTGGGCTGTCATTCTCTTTCCTACAGGCTTTCAATGTCTTATCTATAGAGTATACTTTCTTGTAAGCAGGTAGCATGCTGGCAAATTTCTATCAAATGTGCACAGAAATGATTATCAAATGTGAAATCCAGCAAAGCCCTGCATAGAATATGTGATCAAGAATATTTAAATGTGGGGCCGGGTGTGGTGGTGCATGCCTGTAATCCCAGCACTTGGGAGGCTGAGGTAGGAGGACTACCTGCCAATAGTTTGAGGCCAGCCTGGACTACACAGTGGGTCTAAGACAGCCTATCTGCAAAACAAAAACAAACAAACAAAAAAACCCACAAAAGTGAATGATCAAACAGTTAAATTATGTATCAATGTGCTCTACTATTCTGAATCACACACCTGTACAATTCATCAGCAAAACAATAGTTTAGATACCTGATTATGTCAAGCCAGCTGCTACTTTCCAAGAGAGAAAACCATTTTATATCTGTGTCCCAAAATTCAGTACTGTTATCTGAAAAAGGAAGAAGAAAGATGTCAGGTCATCGTTCACATGCCTGCCACAAAATATCTGTGCTGCTCCCATCAGTGGTCCTAGACATAACCTGCAAAACCCAGACAGAAGACTCCACTTTAAGTGAAGAGCATTTCAGAACTTCAGCTGAAAGGTACCACAGACCCCTAGAAGGGTATGGTGCTCAGAAAGACATCTTCATTGTTGAACTAAGAAATGCCCTCTGCACATACACAAAGCCATGATCTATCAAGTCATCAATGACAGTAACATGGGTTAGGCAGACATAGTTGACAATGAGGCTGGTACTCCTAAAAATAGAAAATGCAACAGATACATCCTGCTGTGGAAGCCTAAATGAGACCTGATTTTGTCCATAGCCTTTGGAGCACAAGACTAATCTTGTTGTTAAGGCACACAAATATGGGTCTGTTAGGCCCATACTTATTATTTAGACTGTTTCTATCAGTGAATTATTAATTTTAATATTAATTTTGAGTTTTATTATATTAAACAATGAGTACCTAACAGAAAAAAATAACACAAAAATCAAGTATTGGGTTTGTAATATTTATTGTTTATAAAAAAGTATCAAATTTTCAACACTGACTGGCTTTTGGTGTACAAAATCTGAAAAAGAACATCAGAAATAAATTTCCATATGAACTATAATGAAAATACCAACAGCACTCTACAAAAAAAATCTTTGCTTCAATTATCACACCTAAGGCAGCCAGCACATTCGATATACATGCATTGCTTACACTGACAGGACATGTCTTTTGCTTTCCTGGCCTTTTTGTAGGACACAATTGACATCTACAGCGGTCTTGCTGTTTTGTCAAGAGATTCTTAATATACAGTGTATAGTTAACATGAACATCAAACAATTTAAAAAGTATTAAATTCTTAATAGGTATTATGTTTAGAACAGACATCAACGTTTTCATATCAGCTGTTAGTTGCAGACAAAACCTAAACCACGAATAAAAAGCTATGTCAACTACAATGTAAACAAACAAAAGTGTACCACAGCATTAAGCTACACAACCAATGCAGTCTTCACCCAAGACAACTTCACGTTCCATGCACAAGTATCACTTACACTGATAGCACACGTTTTGTTTTCCTATACTTTCTTGTAGGGCACAGTTGACATCTCTTTTGCTTTCCAGTTGTCCTAGTAGGTGTTTATGAGGCTGCGCCTGCCTGTTCACCTGTCAGCTCACCAGTGTGTGCCACAATTTTTTAGCATACCTCCCCGGGCAGAAATATTTTGGTTTTCCTCTGCTGTAAATGATCTCTTATGAGCTTGTCCCAATCCTCTAAGAAAATTTCTTCATGACATTTGCACTTGTTACTTTCATGTAAACTATCAAACTGTTTATGCCACATGTTTAGGATCAAGTAAAACACAACTACTGACCAATGTTTTGTGTTTCAAGTTACATCACAGTTGCTGCATAACTCATCAACAGCAACTACCCTACTTTTGGTTCTGTTGTTGAAAGGTTCCACCTCAGGCTTCATTTTGTCAAGATTTCCATGTTAGTATTTCCATCACAGTAAAATTCTGCATCAACAGTACCAGTTTGCTTTCCTTTGCCATATAAAAGGCCAATGTTGTATCTTTCTGAAATTCAAAGACTGTGCTATACAATTCTCTATTTTGAAATTGCAACATTTCATTTGGAATTTCTGCTTTGTTCCTGTGTACAGGTCCTGCATTGGTCAACCTGTGTTATGTTAGCAAATGTAACATCAACTGGAAACCAGTAAATCAACTGTCGAATGTCCCTTCCAGTTAGTTTGGGAGATCGGAGCAACAAGTCAGTTCACAACATCTTTCCATTTATTACGATACAAATAATGACCTAATGGCCGAGTTCCAAGATAAATGTCTAAAATGAACGCAAGCCGGGCATGGTGGCACACGCCTGTAATCCCAGCATTTAGGAGGCTGAGGCAGGAGGATTGTTGTGAGTTTGAGGCCAACCTGGGCTACAAAGTGGGCTCAAGGCCAGCCTGAACTGCATAGTGAGGCCCTGTCTCAAAAAAAATTTTTTTTAATTAAAAAAATAAATAAAATGAATGTATAGTAAGTCTTCACATCTATAAGGGTAAAAATTTTTATGCCGTATTTTGATGCATTGCTTTTCTGTATATCTTTTACATTCCTGCGATCACTATGAGAATTCTGTGCTAAGTACACCAGACATATGAAAGCATTTACCTCAGGCACTGAGGTGTCATCATAAATACATTTTTGAATATGGCTATTGGTGCATACAGAACATTTTACCTGCATTCCAGCCCTTGTGTATTTCACAGCATCTTGCAGTATTTCAGCTGTTACAATATCCAACACTGAATGGCAGTGCTGGCACTCTGTCCAATACGTTTTATCCCTGCCAAAAACATTACTGTATTTCCAGAGGTGGTTCTAACAGTGGATTGTTCCATTTGGTTGCATGGCCATTTTGTAACATTTCAACTAGCCAAATATGTACTCACATTGATGTTTCTGTTTTCTTAGTCATCTGAATCAAGGAGGTCAGCATTCCTTGTGTATCAGTGAATTTCTGCTCATTTCACTGTTACAGGAACTTTGCCTCACATGGCCAATGTCAAAGTCATCACCATAACTGTCACCATATATCCACCCCACTCTTCTGTTATGAAAGAATATATTTTACCATAATGGATCATCTTCATCATCCATGCATGATTCACTTTTATTTTTTGGTTGGGGGGGTGGTGGGACAAGGTCTTGCTTTGTGTTCAGTCTGGCCTTGAACTCGTAGCCCAGGCTGGCCTCAAACTCACAGTAATCCTCTTGCCTCTGCCTCCCAAGTACTGGGATTGCAGGGATGTGCCACCATATCCAGCTTTGATGATTCACTTTTGAACTCCTCCAAAACTTGGATATCTGGATTTTCATGTGCACTGTACTAAATTGGGCTACTTCTACCAGAAAAATCAAAAGGAAACTTATTTTTACCAAATCCTGGTGTGGGTATACTGGACCCTCTGCGATGCTTGGGTAAACATACACAAAACCAGTTAGATAGAGCATTAACATGGGTTCACATCCCATTTTGCTACTTTTGTATACCTGCACATTCCTTGCCATTTGTCAGACCAAGTGAGTGAACATGTAGATTGCTTCCTGTATCAGGGAAAAGTGCTGAGATGCACAGCCAACAACTAGAATCATAAAGTACAAATTTACAACAGAAAAGTAAGAGATGGGTCTGCCTAACCCAGGCTTATGCCTCAAGATTAAAAACACAAGTTCACATACCCTGAACATCACACAATAGGATTTCCCCTTAAACATCTTACAGAACAGAGAACGTTGAATTTTACAGGAATCTAATACTATACATTTAAAAGTTTCAAACTCAACTTGGAAATCCTGGAAGATTATAAGGAAACTGTAGAACTATAGTCCTGGATCAAACAGTAACAGGATCTTTCTTTCAGGCCCCTATGCTGAAGAACCTATTTTATAACACATCACAACACGTTGTAGTTCGAGGCACATGCTTCTGTCTCCCTGCAAGATCAGAAACTCTGTGCATCATGCTCATCCTTATAACCATGCCTACCCACATACACAATGGAAATCCAAGAAACATCAGGGGAATGAATCTTAAAATAGCTAAGCGTTTTCTAGGCTACAAAGTTATCTTTAGGCATGATAAAACTCAGACAGCAGACTCAAGAATGCAGAGAATGAGCAAGTAACTGGGCAGAAGCCACCTGAGTGAGGTCTAGATTGTTACTAGTAGGCAGCAAGGGCAGGGAAGGGAGAGCAGCAGGTGCTGCAGAAGGCACACTTCATTTGCTACTTGGCATGTCTCCGGATAATTCAGTTCTTCTTCACTGTAAGAGATGGAAAGTGCCCACCCAGAAAAAAAATGTCACTTCCACTTTGGGAAAAAGGCACACCAAGAAAGGAAGATAAATCATTCACCTTATAAATGATTATTCAGGCCAGGTATATAGCCCAGTGGCACAAGAGCCTGCCTGGCAAGCGCAAGGTCCTGAGTTTGATTCCCAGTACCAAAAAGAAGAAAAAAGTAAAATAAATAAATAAATTTTCTGACTACAGGCATGGCATGGTTAAAAGCGAGAGAAGCCAAAATTCTCCCCAATGGGCAACCAAGAATGCTGGGAAAGGGCTGGAGGTACAGCTCAGTGGGCTAAGTGCTTGCCGCTGAGCACTAGGGCCCTGAGTTCGATCCCCGGTCCCGGGAAAAAAAAAAAAGAATGCTGGGAAAGGAGAAAAGAGGAAGGCTGTGCAATCACTGGCCCAGTAAAGCGGCCACAGTAAAAAGCCTAGAGATGACAGCAACAGGGTGCAGATGCTAGCTGGCCTCACAGCCACCAGCCCTTCTACCACACAACAGTGATCCTCAAGGCTGTGAGCCCCTGCATACCACCCACCCAGGGAAAAGGCACCGACCTTCACCTGATGCACATAGCATGTTTTTTCCCATTTGATAGAAAGTTTTTGCTTAGCATTCTTCTCACCTATCAGAAACAGCTGTTTAAATTTAGAGTATGCAGTCTGGATTTCCTGCAGGGAGAGGAAGTTGCTGGATAAGTCTTCAGTTCTAGCAATTTCATAAGGTGGCCTGTGGATGGTCTTGTAAACTCTAGGTATCAAAAAGCAACACAAGATTAAAAGAGCAAACATGAATTTAAAACAGCTCATTTTTCCTGAGCACTTACTACATGAAAAAGTTTATGCTAAGGGTTCTGCAGGTATCTGCCCCACCTTCCCCCTGCCCCAGCACCATTTAATCCACATCAATGAGGCAACTGCTGCAGGACCACTGTCCCCAGCCAACAGGTAGGGGAATGGAGGGCACAGAGCAGAATGGTCCAGCCCATGGTTAAGATGCTAGTAATCATGACTGGGGCCAACACACATTAACCTACTCCTTTTGCTGTTTTTCATTTATTTGTTTGTAGTTTTAAATTTTATTTTGAAACAGTTCCAACATGTAGAAAAGTAGAATACCACAGTGATGTACATCATAGTCTAGATTCGACAGCAATTAACAGAACACACTACTGCCCCCTAAATACTGTAGAATGCATCTCTAGAAACAGTACACTGACATATTGTCTCTTGGCAAGGCAATTAAAAGTGAACACTATAAGTTGTATTCCTCTAGCATTAAGCAAACAGCTGGTAAACAAAAATTTACACACAGCCAGGTGTGACGACACATCCCTGTAATCACAGAACCTGGGAGCATGAGATAGGAGCATCCTAAATTCAAGGCTAGCCAGGACTATATAATGAGACGCTGTCTCAAAAACCAAACACATGAAAAGAAGTAGACATACTACTAAGAGTTGTTCCCTGCTTCTTGGTAAACAGAACCGAACCACAGAACAAATTGTAAAACAAGCACTGACCCATCCCAGAAGGTCTTCTGCATCTGCAAAGCACTGTCATCCTGTTCTTTGGGCAGGGCTGACATTTTCAAAAGGGCACTTCCATTGTGGCATGACCAGCACCATATCTGGAGAGGAAAAACCATTTGTTAGATGGAATATTCACCTAGAGCAGGTAATCTTAGGATTCAAGTTCAGACAGGGAAATTCATAACTTCAATATCAAATGGTTAGATATACTCAGCTTTATTAAACATGGGAGGATGTACTTAATAAAAAAAGACTGATTTAGTCTTTTTTCTGTAAAAAAAAGTTTTTTATTAATACATTTATTACATTCATTGTACGGAATTGGTATGTGCACAGACACATCTCACCCTTTTCTCCCCCTTCCCTATATCATCCTTTTATTTTCCCAGCGTCTGATTCATTTACTTAGCTTACAGATCCTTAGAAAGTCAACTGTTATACACACAGATTAACAACCATACTAATAGGCCAAAAAACACATAAGACAATTATACTAAATTAGGCTACACTTTTAGATACATTGTCCATGCTGTATTATAATAACTCTTCTCCTTTTTTCCTCTTTTCTGTTTTTTACTTGGTATTTTACTCATATATTGAATTTTTCACATATGAGAAACTATGTGCTACTTCAGCTTGTGTTTCTGATTTACTTAGCATTATGGTCTCAAGACGCATCCATTTTCCTACAAATGCCTCACACTTATCCTTCTTTACGGCAGAGTATGACTCAGTCCTGAAAAAACAAAAGCAGGACTAGTAGTCAGACTCCAACTCTCTTATGGTTTAACATACACCCTTTGACTTAGCTTTCTGCTGTTAACCTAGATGATCGTAACATTATTATTATTAGGATGGTAGTGATTACTGGAGTGCAGCTCACATGTCAGGTATCAATGCATTCATTAATTTTCAGGTCATTCTCTGTGGTAGATAATGATTATTATTCCCATTTAAGCAAGGAGAGCTGGGCGTGGTGGCGCATGCCTGTAATCCCAGCTCTTGGGAGGCTGAGGTAGGAGGACTGTTGTTTGAGACCAGCCTGGGCTACAAAGTGAGCTCAAGGCCAACCTGAACTGCGTATCGAGACCAGGTCTCAAAAAGACAAAAAACAGGGCTGGGGATATAGCTCAGTGGAATAAGCGCCTGCGTAGCAAGCGCAGGGTCCTGAGTTCGATCCCCAGTACCGCCATAAAAAAAAAAGACAAAAAACAAAACAAAACAAAAAACCCACGATTTAAGCAAGAAACTGAGGTTCAAAAGCCCAAGTAGCTGCAGTCTGACTCTAACGTCTGTGCTCTACTAGATGGCAACCAGGGGGCAGCTCCCATCGTCAGAGAAAGCCCACACCAGGAAGAACGAGTTAAATACCAGGCTCACATGTAGATGGCACTGCAGCAGGCTAGTAAGGGCATTAAGATGATGAAGCTATTCTACCTCTATGATAGAGGCACAAGGCAGCCAGCCCCCCCACAGGAAAACTTTAACTCTCCATATTTCTTTCCTTCTCTTACCTGTTCCACTTCAGTTCCCCTTGGCCACAAAAGCCAACCCAGCCCTCGCTCTGGTTGTTCTGTCCTGCAAATCACCCCCGGCGCCCCTGCTCGGGCTATTCTGGCCCGTGGATATCCCCACAAAAAAGAGCCCATGCTTTGTTCAGCTAACTGCTGCCCTGGTCCACTGGGCATCCCCCTGTGCCACTCCGCCAAATAAAGACTTCTCTTGTGTCAGAAGGTCTGGTCTGGTTCAGTGTGGGTCTCTGTTCTATCACTCTAGAGCTTATATTCTCAAAATATAATAGAAGGTAGAATGTGGTAGACAATAGGATTTCAAGAAAAAACAAAATGAAGGCAAAGGATGTAGACACCCTGTAAGTGACCATGAAGGACAGGCTAAGGTCTTTCAGCTTTTCTGTAAACACTGTGAGTGAGAGGTTTTATTTATTTTGCAGACACAAAGGGAGACAAACTGTGGGGGCAAAGTAATCTGCCAGTGGAGCCTACAGTGGAGGAGAGAGGAGAGTTAGTTGGACAGGAAAGCACAGCTGTGGCTTCTGTGTCCTACCTAAGGGCTTCACTAAGGGTTCGAGAGCAGTGATCAGCCAGTCTTTGCTCTGCTGACCAAGCCATGGGCCCCAACTCACTTCCAGGTGAACAGAGAGCAGCACTTTTAGGCGCTCCTGGGGAACAGGACGGACTCTGGATGTGGGGCGACCAGCTGATGTGGAGCAGATGAGCCACGGCGAAGAATGAGGACAGAGAACGGAGAACGGCCACAGAACAGCTCCCCTGGCGGCCACACTGCGGGGTTCACGCGGGGCAGGCGCATGCAGGACACAGGCACACTGAAGGGCTCTCTGCTGTTCTTACTCCCCTGGCTAGTGTCATGCTAAGAAATGTGTGGGAACTGCACGCAAAGGAGGCAGTACTTCCATGTCCCCTGTTGGTGCATCTCACCTTGGATATGGAGGTGGGGACTCAGCCCCGACTGGATGGCAGCATCCAAGAAATTAAAGGTTCTTAATCTGTTTTATGTCCCCTCGGGGTCAAAAATGATAGGCCTTCCTTGGTTGCTTTTTTCGTTTGCTTGTTTGTTTTCACACAGGATCCTGCTGTCATTTACTATGTAGCCCAACCTGGCCTCACACTCACAGCGATCGATCCTCCTACCTCAGCCTCCCAGTGCTGGGATTAGAGGTGTGCCCACCATGCCTGGCTAGGCCCTTGCTGATATCTAATCCTGCCCTATACTCTGCTGGGACATGTGTAATGATGACCTCTACTCAGAAATGCCTCCTAGCTTCTGAGGCACAGAAAAGCAACCAACTTCCTTGTTAGTCTTTATTTAAACAGTAAATAGACACCAAGCTGGGCGTGGCTCAGTTAAATGCCCTAGGTTCAACCCTAAGTATCACAAAAAATAAACAAGTAAAACAGGCAGATACATATCTCAGTGCAAAGGCTCTGGGTTTAATCTTTAGTACCATAAAAAAAAAGCAAACTTCTAGTCAGAGAGAGAATTCTCACAAGAATTTAACAAAACAAATCTTTACCCATTGTTGCAGTACATCAATTTCCCTTTGGGAAAGAGCCTCCGAGTTCTGAGTATAAATCACTTAACAGCAGGCATAAGTAGTTACTTTTATTCTTTTTGAGACGGGGTCTCATCATATCTATAGCATGGCTGGCCCTGAGCTCACTGGTTAGCCCATACTGGCCGTAAACTCATGATCTTCCTGCCTGAACCTCTCACACGCAGAGATAGCAGGCATGCACCGCCACTCTCAGCAATCACTTTTTTTGTTTGTTTGTTTTTTTGTCTTTTTAAGACAGGGTCTCACTATGCAGTTCAGGCTGGCCTTGAGCTCACCTTGTAGCCCAGGCTGGTCTCGAACTCGCAATGATCCTCCTGCCTCAGCCTCTGGAGTGTTGGGATTACAGGCATGTGCCACCACGCCCGGACTAGCAATCACATTTTTGAAAGAAGAAATTACTAATTTTTTGGTGCATTTTAAGGTGTCTCTATTAATAGATTCAAAGACAGATTTTTAGGGGAATATCTATAATTAGAGGGTAGAAATTGGTTTAAGAAGGAAGGCATTAGAAGATCAAGACACTAGTGTTTCTAGAGCTAGCACAGGAATTTAGGAGGCGAGAAAAGGGGGAACATAACCTGTGTCTCACACTGTAGGGTGTTACCAAGACCGAAGCTCCAATGCTTACAGAGGGTAATATCTGCAGTGTGGGGGAGCAGAAGTCCTGCTGCAGTGAGAAACGGGCTGGGGACGTAACTCAGAAGCAGAGCATGTGCTTACTATGAGTGAAGTCATAGGTTTGATCCTTGGCACCTCAAAAAAGGAAAAACAAATGAGTAGAGAAAGCAAGTATAGGCTTTTATGTATACTTAGAAGTACAGGGCAGAACAGGACAGTAACCTGACTGTCAAGAAAGGTTTTCTCCGGGTTAGGGAAAGCTTCCTTATGTCTTTTGAGAGAACACAGTTCCAAAACAACCATGAAGAGGGAAGGCTGATGGAAGCAGGCTCTGAGAAAGCAATCCAGACACAGGCAGAGGTTCAGGTTTTCCATAGAAGAAGCAAGAGCAGAGAGAAACAACAGGAGGCTGAGCAGGAAGCTGAGGGAGTTCTTGTTAAGCCCTGGATCCCACAGAAGTAGGAGAAAGGCGGTAGAGAATGATTTTATAAGCTGGGTGTAGTGGTACATGGCTGTGGCAGGAGGATCACCTGGGAGTTCAAAGCCAGTTTGGGCTACACATGAGTTCAAAATCAGCCTGAACTATATAGTAAGAACCAGTCTCAAAAGGAAAAAAAAACTGGATATTACAACTGAAAGAGAATGAAAATACGTTTACACAGAGAAAGATGATACAGGAACCAGAAGAAGTTAAAAGTCTGCTGAGCAAGACAAGGACCCAGCCGAGACGAGGAAACATTCAGTTTTCATGGATCTCACCTAGTGCAGCCTGCTGTTTAGTGTGAGCAAGCTACAGCAATGCTCATTTGCCCCTCAGAGCAAAAAAGAGATAAATACTCCACAGAGGAACACAGAGACCAAATCCTCTAGCATGGCAGCCAGGATCTGCCTGACCCGAGAAATCACACAGGTGGTCACTACAGAGGAGGAAGCACAGGCGGGAAGGGAAAGTAAGGTAGAGAGGCAGAGCAGAGACCACAGAGCCACGGAAGCACCCTTCTCTGCATCCAGACAAGCGCGCATCCACTGCCCCGCCCACTCTGGCTGCAAATCGAAGGTGGCAAGATGGCAATGGCTACGTGACACTGAGTGGGAATTTCAGGCTATGTGCATCGCACCACAATGGAAACAAACACAGGAATGCTCCTGAGGGCCCTTCACAATCTGGACCCAAACCAGCTCTTCCACCCTGCTAGTCCCCTGTGCTCCTACTTTCCTTCCTCTTTTTTTTTTTTGTATTTTCTCCTTACGCTCTAGCTGAATATTAACTGCTATTACTGATTTGAGAGCTTATGTCACAGGGAAAATATATATCTGTAATCTCAAAGCTCACCAGTTTTCAAACCTTTGGTCCTATATTCTTCACAATGTTACAGGGGCTGGGGGTATAGCTCAGTGGCATAAGCGCTTGCCTGGCAAGTGCAAGGTCCTGAGTTCGATCCCCGGTACCGGAAAAAAAAAAAAAAAAAAAAAACAAACAAACAAACAAAAAAAAACACAATGTTACAAATTACTGAGGACGCCAAGAACTTGTGTTTATATGTGCTATAGTTACTGATATTTGCAATATTAGAAATTAAAATAGAGTAACTTTAAGAATATTAACTCATTTTAAAACAATAAACCAATTGCATGTTAATATAAATAACATTTAATGCACCAAAAACAATTAGTATGAAAATTGGCATTGTTTCATATTTTTACAAATGTCTTAGTATCTGGTTTAATAATAGCTTGATTTTCACACCTGTGCAACAGCAACACAGAATGGAGAATGAAATGTGAACAGGAGAAAGCTCAGCAGGAATGAGGTGAGACAAGGGGCAGGGCGAGGGGCAGCCCGAGAGGGGGTTAGGGACATTTATTTACCTATTTAGTTGTCATCTTCTCTGTAAGTCTGCTCGAGTATGATAGACCTACGCTAACCAGGAGGCAACTAGGGTAGGTCTGCCTGCATTCTGCCCCCTAGAGGACATGTGGCAATACTGAGACATTTTTTGTAACTTGAAAGGTGACAGCAACAGACCCTGAAACAATTTTTAGCCTTAAATGTCAAGAGTGCCTAGCATGAGAAAGTCTACTCCAAACAGAACAAAAACCAAGAGGTTATGTAGTAGTGTGTTTGCAATACTGATCATTTCAAAGGCACATTTGAAAGGTCTGAGTTATTGAGGTTAACATAATTTTGTCAGATGTAGTGGTACACTCAGGAGGCTGAGGCAGAACCCCACAAGCTGAGGCCAGCCTGGGCTACATAGTGAGTTCAAGCCCTGCTGGAAATACACGAGACCCTGTCTCAAACAAACATATGATTTCATCAAATATAAATTGCCTTTTTTCTTCAGCACGAGGCACTGAACCCCAGACTTCCACAATGTTTTGCACTGTAGGCTTTTTATCATTCTTTTCATTTGGAGACAGAGTCTCATTAAGTTGCTAAATTGCTCAGGCTGTGATCCTCCTAAACGTTAAAATAGATTATTTAAATTTGCTAAACATAGTTTTTGGTGCTCTTACTGATCTAGTCGAGTGGAAAACTTACATGGTGCGCCTGCTGGGCGAAGACAGCTATGACATGCACTGTGAGCTGGGCCGGGGGAATGGCCCAGCACACAATGGTACAGCACTTGCCTAGTAAACACAAAGGTTTGATCCCCGCACTTTAATAAGAAGACAGAGACAGACACAATTGAAGAGCTCTGCTCTCTGGGTAGGAATGTAAGTTCCACCTTGAGTAATTCCTTTCTGTTGTCCATTCATGCACACTTCACTAATGCCTTTCAGAACACATAATTAAGGCAGACAATAAAGCAAGCACACCTTCCCACAGTTCTACCTATTACAATGATGCTGGTCTCCCAAGGACACTTTCTGGTTGGTTGTTTTTTTCAGTTTGGTTTGGTTTTGTGAGACAGGGTCTTGCTCTGTAGTTCAAGCTGGCCTCGAACTCACTACATAGCCTAGGCTATGTAGTGTAGGTCTTGAACTCACTCTGCAGCCTGAGCTCCTCCTGCCTCAGCTGGGATTACAGGTGTGCGCCACCATGCACTGCCCTAAGAATGCTTTCTACTTATTCCCAAGGCCTGGCTAGAATGCAGCGCAACTAAGAAAATGACAGGCCCTAGCGATGGCAGGTCAGCCTATTCCCATCTGTGTGGACAGTCCGCCTTGTTTCTTCCTACACTGCTGTGTGAAGGGCTGAGGGAAAGATTCTCATCCTCATTCTCCTAAGGCCCTGACTTTCAAAGTACAGTACATACTGCCCTGGGAGGCCCTCCCCCTACCAGCTCTTCCAGGTGGTCTGAGCCACAAGAACTTTCCAGGTAAACTGACATACAATTTATCTTTTCCACTTTGCTAACATCCACAGTGGTGGTGAAGAACCGCTGGAGGCTTCGAGCCAATCAAAGTGCCCAGCCACAGGCATCCTGGCCGTCAGTCTGTGCTATACCGCCACTACTAGCAGGAGGAAGAATCTGACTCCCTTGAGAATGGCCTTAATGAAAGGTTAAAATGATTAATGCTACTACCTTGACCATTATACGTCTTTAATATTCTGTGAGATGGAGTGGGAAGTGAACAGTGAAGTACCACTTGCCTCAAGAACAGACAACTACCTAGCTGCCTTTTTTGTGGAGCTGAGTAACTGACATACAAACTTGTGATACTTCAGACTTTGGTACCTACAGATAATCAAAAAAAAAAAAAGAAAGAAAAATGAGTCCATCACTTTACAGAACTGATAAATTGTTGTCAGTGATAAAACAGTGAGCTTTTAAGCAAAAAATAGAATTGTAGAAAACTAGTATATATCACTTTAGCTATTTCGAGACTCTTCTGATGAGATGACATTAATATGATTTTTAATCATATATAATGAAATATGTTAATATTTAGAAAATCTGTATAACCTGCATGTATTTTTCAAATGGCCATTGCATAACCCAGCCCCTCACACTGGGGATTAAACCCGGGACTTTGCACTGAGCTATACCCCCACTTCCTTTTTGAGATAGGATCTCGATAAATTGCTCATATTGGTCTGGAACCTGCTATCCTCCTGCCTCAGCTTCCCCAATACTGGGATTACCAGACTGGATAACCAGTCAGGTGTGATGGCACACGGCTGTAATCCCAGCACTGGGGAACCCGAGGCAAAGGGATCACCATGAGCTCAGCCATACAGCAAGACCCTGTTCAAAACAAAAACAGAACAAGAGTGGACCTCCAGGCCCAGGAAAATCATGCACATTTTAAGATATATTCAAAGTAAGAGATACACCAGTGGGTTTTATGAGAGAGTAAGAAGTTCCTTCTGCTTTCAGATGCCTTTTTGAAACTAATCTTTATGAAACTGTGACCAATTTTTTTGATGTGTCATGAAAGAATACTCTAAATTAGGCTATTATCTAATGAGGCTATTAAATATACCTTCCTTTCCCAAACACACAGCTAGATTTTTCTCTTCACACACTTCAACCAAGTCCAAACACACCACAACAGACTAAATAAAAGAATCAGATATAGGAATCTAGTTGTCTTCTATTTCCAAAAACAATGCAAAAAAATATTATAGAAATAAGTTATTTATGCTAGCATGAATGTTACTTAAGTATTTAGGTTTTCTGTTGTTTTGTTTTGTTTTGTTTGAGACAGCATCTGGCTATGTAGCTCAGGTTGACTTTGAACTATGTAGCCCAGGCTGGCCTCGAACTCATGGTGATCCTCCTGCCCCAGCCTCCTGAGAGTTAGGATTATAGGTGTGTACCACCATGCCAGGCTATATTTTTTAAAAATTTTGAATTTGATTTCTTAATATGACAAATATCAATAGGTATAATTCATATAAACAAAAAACTCTGAGAACATTAATAGTTTTTAAAAGTAGGAAGAGTCTTGAGCCCAGAAAGTTTGCTAACTGATGCTATAAATGAAAGATTGCAAATTGGTGGGACATGATCCAACTCTGGCCCAAAGACCTGTTTTTTTCTTTTTTTGGTTTTTTAATTTTAAAAAAAGTAGTAAATGAGAAACAAACAAACAAAGCAAAACTGGAACAGCAGCAGCATACCAGTATCACAAACATAAACAAACCAAAGCAAGAACATTTAAGGTGATACAGGGTTTCAAGACAAAATAATATGAATTAACAGTGGCTGTTATATTACATATTGCTATCTTCAACAAAGTTGCTCAGATTGCCAGAGATAAGAATGGAAGATTGTTCAACCATTAAAGAGTAAGAAAATAATTATTAGATAAAACATTAGAAATAATACAGTGTCACTAGACAAGATGGTAAGAACTCACCATGGTAATTCCATTGCATATTGTTACCTTCAAAGCAGTTGCTCAGATTACCAGACATAAGCATGCAAAATTGATCAGAAAATAAAAAATTTTAAGCATTAACTGTTCCTTTCAATATGCCATCAGACATCAGCAATACAGTTATTACAGCTATTCACATATACATTTATATATTGCCTTCCTTCTTTCTTTCTTTCTTTCTTTCTTTCTTTCTTTCTTTCTTTCTTTCTTTCTTTCTTTCTTTCTTCTTCTTTCCCTCATCCCAGTCATTCCTTCCTTTGAGCAATTTCTTTTCCTGTCCTATCATCTATTCTACGTTTTAAGTTTTACTTATTCTTTCAGGCCAAAGACTTGTTTTTGAAATATCTGAATTACTCACATATATTTAGAGATCAGAAAATATCACACAAAAATCTATCTCTGACTTCTCCTGAAAGATCAGGACATCTGGCAACAACCTGGCCTGCATTCCTAGTGGCATGCACTGGCTGTGCTGCCAAGCAGGCTGATGGGCCTGGGCAGAGGCCTCTCTGCTGCAGGCCTCACTCATTACCCACCCAGCCCAAGGGGGCTTCTGAGCACAGAATCTTGCTTCCCAAGCTCGTCTCCCTTAGGGAAGAATCAGCTACTTGCAAAGTGTGGAGAAGGACATTCTTCAGTTACTCTTTTAATGTATTGCCTCAGGCCTGACCAAGCCATGACTGCTGGGTTCTGGAGGAAGTCTAGCAAAAGCATTATAAGCCCCTGAAGTCAACACTAAATTCTTTGCTGTGTTATGCTGGAAGGAATGGTAACACGATGGCTAACTAGTCAAGTCTCGTGCCTATAATAATTCAGTTGTATTGTCCTTGATAAAATAGCTGATATCCTCCCATTTCCCCAGCTGCCTCCTTTGTTCTTTCTCAATAAAAGGTTACTGACAATGGTATTCAAGGCTGCAATCCAAGAGGCTGTAAGCCCCCCCATCCCAGAATTTTGTCTCTCTCATATTTCTTTTTCCTCGTTCTTTTCTATTCATCCGTGGGTACCTCATTCCCTGGACCTGTTCACCCTGGACAGAAACAGATAATAGACCAACAGCAAACCATGGCATTTATTGTAATTTTTGTTCCTTACTAAATTCCCTGTGAGCTGGGGAACTTCCGGCCATCAATTAGGAATCGGAGGGACTGCCAGAGTTGCTTTCCTTCATCAGTGACACATTAAATATATGACTCTGGTCCCATTCGACTCTTGACAACCAAGAAGACCTTCATGTTGTCTCTGAGGGAAAACACAACCAAGCCTATACCAAGATTAACAATGCTAGCCAAAATGCATTTTAAATCCTACTGTCTTTTAAGTAGTCAGCTCAGGTTCAAAGTGAACCCAAGTTTGAACCTGAATGCTGGTTTAGGCATTAAACCAGCTTACTCTGAACAGCAGACGGCACTGTAAGTCAGCACTTTTCAATGTCTCTGGCTAAACTGAATGCATTTGTGAAAACTTTAAAACTGTCCCCAAGAGCCTAATGCCCTAGACATCCTCCTCTAAGGAGTCCCCATAATATTTCTGCATCACTCTTAGATGAGGACAAAGCTCCTGAGCATCAAAGCTACGGGGTTTAAGCAGAATCATTCTGCTAGAATGGGCAATGAGCAGCCCATGCCTCCCAGGGCGTCCAGAGCACTTACTGGTATGCCATGACCCTGAAAGCGCAGCACATCCTCTTCCAGAAGAGGGGTGGGAACAACGAAGAATGCTGGCAACCTAGAAGACAGATACACCATCAGATTTCAGTACTAGGCTTCATTCACAAAATATGAAGAAAGCTCAGCCTCATGGGATATGAGGAAACTAAGCAGGATGTTATGAAAATGACCACATTTCCCTTCTCTGAAGAACAGCTCAGTGGAACTGTCATTCTCAGTCTGGTGTAAAGCACTCTGGCTAAATCAGTCATAAATCTGCGTTAAAATCCTGGCCCTGCCTCTGATTCACATAACCCTAGTTAAGTTTATCCATCTCTCTGAGTCTGTTTCCTCTTCCATAAGATGAAGGAATGGAAAATGTTATATTTAAAAGTACACGAATCCCAAACTTGGGAGTGACCTTTCTCAACATGTAATAACAATACAAGTACCTGTACTGCTTTCAGTTATCACAATTCAGAGCAGCTGTGATTGCTGCCCAAGTATCTTATGAAATAATGTGACAATAAACATGTATTTGTACTGCATGCTGTCACTGCTCTACTAAACATGAATTACTCCTTCATCGTCCAACAAACCTTTCAGGTATGTACTCCATTCTACAGAAAAACAAACTGAACACAACACTGACAATTAATTAATTAGCAGTCACATAATTAATAAGCATGTAATGGGGCTGAGACCCAAACCCAGGCAGTATGACTGCCATTTTTCCAGGAGAAATATTGTTTTTAAAAGGAGTAATATTGTTAAATAGTAGGACACGAGAAAGTTAGATTTCTACAGTTGCAGAGATCAAAGATACATAGAGAGACAACCTCTTCCAGTCAGCAGATGCAGATTTCTGTTAATAATAAATCTGCTTAAGTCCCATCACTGTGGATCTGCTAACACCCTTCTTTAAGGAGCCTGAAGTAAAGCCTCATAAGAAGATACCAATAGTATTACACTGCCATGGGAAATAACCATGGATTTGTGTGCTTGCTGCGTATTTAATATACATGTGGTAACAGGTAGTAAACAGGTAGTAAGACTTTCAGAGTTAAAGAGATCAGAACTCAAATGTGATCAAGCCATTAATCAAATCACAAGATGGAAAAGGATATTAAATATCACTAGAAGGATTAATTATCCAAATCCAGACTCTGAGAAACTATTAGACATATAGCTTGATTTCTTCAGCAAACTGCAGACAAAAAAAGATGAGATTAAGCAATTTAAGAAATCTATCAACTGAAAAATATCAATCTCAATGTATCTTAATTAACAACAACAGAACAGATGAAAAGGTGAATCTTAATCAGGGCTGGAGATAATCAGGGCTGGGGTGTGGATGGAGAGGTGGCTCAGCAATAGAGTATTCTCCTAACATGCACAAGGGCCTGGGTGTGACCCCAGCACAATAAAAACAAAACAGAGGAACAGTGAGGAAAATTTGAATCTAAACTGGTATTAATTAACATGAAATTTGAAAGGTGTGATAACGGTTGTGTTATATTGATTAAAAGAGTTCTTAATTCTTAATACATACATAACATGCCTGAAGTATGATGAGTTCTGGCATTTATTCGAAAATAATCCAAGGGAACCAGGCCAGTGACATATCCCTATAATCCCAGGGGCTTGGGAGGCTGTGCTAGGAAAGTCACAAGTTCCAGCCAGCCCGCGCAACTTAGTAAAATCCTTCCTCAAGATAAACAGTCTGGGATGCAGCTTGATCTGAAGGTCCCAGCGCAACTTAGTAAAATCCTTCCTCAAGATAAACAGTCTGGGATGCAGCTTGATCTGAAGGTCCCATCTTCAATCCCACGCACCCACCCCATCCACAGGAGAGGCAGGTGGAGGTACAGAGAAAACAGGATTAGATATGAATTCGTAACTGTTAAATCTGGGTAATAAGTAAGAGAATTGATCACTGATTATATACTATTTGAACTTTTACACTAAATAAACTTTAAAGGTTAATTTTAGAAGAACAAAGTTCCTACAAAATTGTTATTTAAAATGGGATTCGGGAACCAATAGTCAAGGCTAAAAGATCTCAAACCATGTACACTGCCAAGTATATGTAGCTTCTAAGCCCTGGAGTGCGTGACCTACTTGTGTGGTCAGTTTGGGTGGGTGGCAGAAAGGTCCCTTTCTTCAGGCATAGCAGTCACTGAAGTAGTCTAACAGGCTCGCCGCCACTGGACTAGACTGTAACCTACACAGGCCTCCTTTTGCACCCTTTTTAGAATAGTCACCTACGGAGTCCTCTGAACTAGATTCTTGGCTCTTTCTGCAGTGGCTCATACTGTAACACTGAAGTGGGGCCTCACTGTTCTGAAAACTTCATCCATGTTGAACATTGCACAATGCTAGCTAACCAGTTAATTTTCTCTGTATTAGCAAAGGCAGGCCAGCTCTCGGCAGACATGAAGAGCACACACCCAGGAGGGGCATGGAAGATGATGTGCCTGTCCCAACAGCTCAGATAGAGTCCACAGGCTCTCTGCTGATTGCCAGCAGATACAAGCAATCAATCTTCCCTGCTTGGACAACAGTTATTTCATTATTAGCATGGGTTTAGAACACCAAGTAGGCAACCTTTCTCAGTACAGGACCACTTTAGTCATGAGAAGTCAATGATCCACTCAGGCACAGTGTTAGGATGCAGAACCTCTGGAGCAGTGTTATGGTGGCCAGTACCAATCCCTGGGTCCCTCTGGTTACACACACAGCAAAGTCTACACACGCTGCAGCTCCACAGGGAGGTAAGATAAGAGAAAGGCTTTTCAAAGCAGAATGAAAACAGGGAGGTACAGACCTGTAGAAGTAGAAGAGCCAGCTCTGACTTTAGGGAAGGTAAAGTAGACAGTAAGTTTCAAGATGACAGGCATCTACTCCCCCAGGGGGGCTTTCAGCCAGTTACTCACTTTCCCCTACTTACTGAGCCCCTCCCAGAAGCAGGGCACAGGGCTTGGGACTGCAAATATAATGAAGCAAAAACAGAGTATCTTATCCTTGACTTCACAGAGCTAGAGGTAACAGAAGTAAACATGAAGTAAAAGGAGACAAATAAAAATAAACTCGCAATCACACAAAGTGCTATGAAAGATGCATACAGTGTATGAACGCTCCCACGAGGAAACGTAATCCCGTCTGGGTCTCCCGCAGAAAGCGGCATTGAGCTGAGATCTAATCAACACAGTAGAGATAATCCCTCGTGAACAGCTCAAAGCAAAGGGTGCTTCCAGACAGGAGACCACGAGGCAAGACAGTTAGAGACAGGCAGAAGACAAACCAAATGGGCCCTGGAGTGTTGGTTATAGTTCTGTTCCAAGACCCAGGGGAAGCCACCAACCAAATGCATATGTAGAGCTCACTCAGAGGATGGGGACACTACAGGACCAGAACTGACAGGAAAGACCACACAGGGAGCTGCTGTAGTGGTTCCAGGGACAAAAGCAGCACAGCTTTTCTTGTGTGCTACTCACACCTGGGACAGTCTTAGCAGCATGGGTAGGCATGGGGTGTTCTGAGTATCACAATCTGGACACGTTTCTACAAGGTGTGATCAACAATATGGTGAATGATGCTGCCAAGTGCCACTTAACTGATAGGAAGACTGAGAAAAACAGTACAGTGTGTCCTTATCCATGCACTATGCAACCTCTCTCTGGCTGTTCCCTAAAGTCAAAATGACCATGAAAGGTAAACGTTTTGAACAGACTCAGGACATCAAGACAGCCACAACAGCACAGCTGAAGACACTCACAAAGGCGATTTCTAAAACTGCTTCGGCAAAGTGCTAAGAACGATGCGGTAAGTGTGTCTGAAGCACAGATGGCAACGTGTCTGACAGTATAATAAATTTTTTAAAAATTTAAACATTCACTCTATTTTCTATCACACATTATATTTTTTACATGCTCACATGTACTAAGTGCCGTACATCAGCATACACTACATTTTAAAAAATAATTCTGGGTGTTGGGCATAGAGTGGCACACACCTATAATCCCAGCTACTTGGGAGGCTGAGGCTAGAAGACCATGAATTCAAAGACAGACTGCATTAAATAGTGAGACCCTCTCTGAAACAACAACAAAACCCACCACAACAAGACACCAATTCTGGGAATGTCGGTAGCCTATACTAATATCAGCATCACATCACCACTCATGGGAAGAGTTTCTACACTCTTTGAGAAAGCTAGACTTCCCCTCTTCACGCTTTTCACCTGGGAAAGCGGAGACAGCAAGAGGGGGCTGACAAGAAAGCTCCGGGTGGGTCAGAACCGTTCGAGCTCCCGCCACTGTCATCACAGCTCATGCTGTGTGCCTGTGTAGAGCGTCCCCTGTGCGTGTCTGCGATTGATCACAGTAAAAACTGGGCAGGCATGGTAGTGCGCAAATGTAATCCCAGCATTCAGGGGACTCAGGCAGGAGGATCACAGTGAGCTTAAGGCCAGTCTGGGCTATGTAGTGAGCTCAAGGCCAGCCTGAACTATAGCGAGACCATGCCTGAAAAAAAAGAGAAAGAAAAAAGAAAAGACCCACACAACATTTCATAAAACTGTTAGCAAGCTGTGAGGAAGAATGTTCCAAAGTGATAAGATTCAAGTTTCTAAAAAGAGATTATACAGAGTCACCCTTTAAAAATGTAGGTCAGATCACTCCCTGCCTCTCTTCAAACTCCCCCTCTTTTCTCAGACTCAAAAGGATAAGTTCTTCCAAAAGCATCCAGAAAGCATCCAAAGTTCCCTTCTCCTACTTCTCTGTCTCCCCTGCTCCTTCCCAAACCAACTCAACCCTTCTCTTCCTTCAAGACCTGGCTCAAAGAGCACGTACTCCTGAGGCCTCCTAACCAATCTTCTATCATTTCCAACACTCCCTACCCTGTGCCTGCTGTTTTTATCCACAACACAGTGTGTGTGTGTGTGTCTCTGTGTGTGCACACGCGTGTGTGCGTGTGTGTGTGCACGCGCGCATGCTTGTGTGCGCATGCAATATGCCAAGAATGGAACCCAGGGCTTCATATATGCCGTATATGCTAAGCAAGCAACCCACCACTGAGCAATCGTCCCAGCCCAACTGAAGGTAACTGTTTTTGTTTTTAAGCCAAGTATTGAATTTAGGACGTGTGCACACCAGGAACTCACTCCATCATTCCAGCTCCCTAGCACTTACCTTTGAAAACACTACTTTACTTTCACTTCTTTACCCTACCATTGCCTTCCTCCCACTAGGAGATACAGGACACAGAGACATCAAGGGAAGAGAAACCGAGTTTGAAGCTTGCTGGGACTACACAGTGAGACTCTGCCTCACAAAACAGAACAAAAACTACATAAGAGAGATTAAAGTGCTGGGAGGTGTGGAAAACCATTAAAATTGACTCTGAGACTAAAAGAGTTACTAATAAAGCATAAGACACGGCGGCCAGAAATTGGCTTTTTGGTGGCTGCAGCACGGGGCAGACTCGGAGCCCGCGCTCCTCAGGAAGGCTGCGCTAATCCGGGCTGCAGACCAGGGTCCTGCTCCGGTCCCCATCCCCGCAGGCAACACCCTCCTCGGCCTGCAGTCCGGCCTGCAGTCCGCGGCCATGGCAGCATGCGGAGCACAGAGGAGCGGAGCGCCTTGCTCCCTTGCCCAGGCCCGGAGCCTGTGGGCACTGCGGCGGCTGCAGTTGGCGGCCCCGGCGAGAGCGCCTAGGAGAGAGAGAAGCGCCAGGGAGCAGTGGATCGTGGGCGACGCACAAAATATTACAACTTTGGGACCCTCGTGCCTGCACGGATCCCGGGACGGGTGAGCTGTTTGCGCTCCGCAACTGGATCACTGAGTGGAGGAGGAGGTTGGCCCAGAGAGGAACATCTGAGCAGCCCCCATGCCTGCAGAGACCCCTGGGCGGCAGAGCTGTTTACACGCCCTGGCCAGGTCTCTGGGTAGGGAGTAGCTCAGCCCACAAAGCAGCGTCTGAGCAGCCTTTTGAGCGGAACTCTTAGCAGAAAGCTTAAGGGACATTCCCCGAAGAGAAGGAGCCATTGGAGCACCCTTTGCAACAGACCTTTGCCTGGTGAACTGCCTGGGTAATTTATAGCTCAATAGTTTGAATCTGATATCCAAAAATGGGAAGACAGAAGAACAAAATGCAGTCTGAGAACTCAACCCCACCCAGAACAAGTTCTGGATGCGAGGATATAGGGGAACCAGGAAGCCACATACCTGCAAGTTCTAAAACGATTGCATTCGAAATAAAGAAACATCTCCATCAGGCCATAGAAGAGATTAAAGCAGAAATAAGCCACATACCTGCAATTTATGAAACAATTACGTCTGAAGTAACGAAACAACTCCATCAGGCCATAGAACAGATTAAAGCAGAAATTAGTCACATACCTGCAATCTCGGAAATGATCACATCCGAAGTAAAGAAACAACTCCATCAGGCCACAAAAGAGATTAAAGTAGAAATAATCTCTCAGACAAAAAATGAACTGAAAACCATAATGGAAGAAATGTTCTACACACACAGAGAAGAGATAGATAAAAGAATAAATGAAAATAGGAAACAAATGGAAACGTTACAAGAGCAATTTAGGAATGAATTACCACAAATGAAACAGATCCAAAGAGATTGCCAGGAACTGAAAACTTCCATTGAAAGCTGGCAAAACCACTTAAATGAAGCCGAAGATAGAATTTCAGATCTCGAAGACAGCATGGCAACTAATGAGTGTGAAAGGAAGGATCTCATAAAGTCATCAAGGATCCAGGAAAAATCAATCCAACAGCTGCAAGATGAGGCAAAAAGAAATAATATTCGAGTTATAGGAGTTGGTGAAACAGCAGGAGACAACACAAATGATATAAAAAGAATATTTGCAGAAATAATAGCAGAAAATTTCCCAAACATGGTAAAAGATACTGAAGTAGAGTTAATCAAGGGATATAGAACCCCAACGAGCCATAACCCAAACAAAACCACACACAGACATATAATAGTCAAGATCCCAGACATCCAGCAAAAGAACACAATATTAAAAGCTGCTAGAGAAAACAAACAGATCACCTATAAAGGAAAGCCCATCAGAATCACAGCAGATTTCTAAACAGAAACCATGAAATCAAGAAGAACTTGGAGTGAGGTATTACAGATTCTGAGACAAAACAACTTCCAACCCAGACTGATGTATCCTGCAAAACTATCCTTCAAATTCAATGGAGAAATAAAAAATATTAACACGACAAAGAACTGAAGAACTTCATGAGTGCCAAACCAGCATTGCAAAAAGCACTAAAAGACATTCTAGACAGAGATAAAAGTGACGACAATCCCAAGAACAATAGAAATAAACCCTCAAACAGAACAAGTAAATAGACAGCAAAAGAAGGAAAACAACAAGTAAATAACATGACTAGAATAAGCCAACAAATAACCATTATAACCATTAATGTAAATGGCCTCAATTCACCAGTCAAAAGGAAAAGATTGGCAGAGTGGATTAAGGAACACAATCCAACGATATGTTGTATACAGGAAACACATTTTACTCAAAAGGAAATCCACAGGCTGAAAGTTAAAGGATGGAAAACAATTCTCCATGCAGCAGGTCCCCAGAAAAAAGCAGGGGTAGCTATTATGTTTGCAAACAATGTAAACTTCAAAGCAAAAACAACCAAAAGAGATAAAGAAGGCCATTACATACTAGTTAGGGGAAAGCTGCAAGAGGAAGAGGTAACAATCCTAAACATTTATGCACCAAACAATGGAGCACCTAACTTTACAAGTCAAATCTTGACAGACGTGAAAAATCAAATAACTAATAACACTATTGTAATAGAGGACCTGAACAACCCCCTGATGCAAAGAGACAGGTCAACAGGACAGAAACTCAGCAAAGAAATAACAGACCTGAACCAAAAGTGTGAACAAATGGACTTAGTAGATGTATACAGAGTGTTCCACCCCACAACATCAGAATACACATTTTTCTCAGCGGCACATGGGTCTTTCTCTAAAATAGACCACATTCTAGCCCATAGAGCATACCTACCTCAATACAAAACAACTGAAATTATCCCACGCATATTATCTGACCACAGTGCAATCAAACTGGAAATGAATGACAAAGGGAACTCCAAACACCCCATAAACACTTGGAAATTAGACAACAACCTCCTGAATAACCAATGGGTCATGCAAGAAATTAAAGAAGAGATTAAAAAATACCTACAAACAAATGAAAATGCAAATACAACCTACCAGAATCTGTGGGATGCAATGAAAGCAGTCCTCAGAGGGAAATTTATAGTGATGAACTCACATATAAAGAAAACAGAAAGAGAGCAAACAAACAGCCTAATGCTACACCTCAAACTTCTACAAAAAGAACAAGCCAAACCAAAAGCCCAAAGAAGGAAGGAGATTATAAAACTCAGGGCAGAAATTAATGCAATTGAGATGTAGAAAACTCTACAAAAAATAAATGAATCAAAGAGTTGGTTTTTTGAAAGAATAAATAAAATTGATAAACCCCTAGCCAACCTTATCAAAAAAAGAAGGGAAAGAACTCAAATTCATGCAATAAGGAATGAAAAGGATGAAATCACTACAGATCCCACAGAAATCCAAAAGATCATTAATACCTACTTTGAAAATCTTTACTCCCATAAGACAGAAAATTCAGAAGAAATGGACAGATTCCTAGAAAGGTACAAATTACCAAAATTGAATCAGGAAGACCTACAAATCCTGAATAACCCAATATCAATTGAGATTGAAAACGTCATTAAAAACTTACCAACAAAGAAAAGCCCAGGCCCTAATGGATTCACAGCAGAATTCTATAAAACATTCAGAGAAGATTTAATGCCAACACTCTTCAAACTCTTCAATGAAATCGAAAAGGAAGCAACTCTCCCTAACACATTTCTGGAGGCAAATATTATACTGATACCAAAACCAGAGAAGGACCCAACCAAGAAAGAGAACTACAGGCCAATCTCTCTAATGAACATAGATGCAAAGATACTCAACAAAATATTGGCAAATAGATTACAGCGAATCATAAGGAAAATTATACACCACGACCAGGTAGGATTCATTCCAGGAATGCAGGGATGGTTCAATATTCGCAAATCAATTAATGTAATACACTATATCAATACAGTCAAAGAC
>PVLD010013876.1:0-54282 GCA_004027595.1 Dinomys branickii | reverse complement strand
TTTGTCCCAGTAGCGCGTTCTCTGTCGGGTTCAGGAGCTGAAGCCGTTCTTCCCTCCGCACTCGCTCTCTCGGCTGGTCGTCTTCTTCCCGGAAGTCCTTATTTCTGTCTTCATATTGCTATATTTCATTGTTTGGGTGGTAATCCTCTGGGAGGTTCTCTCTCTGCTGCCTACCCGGTCGCCATCTTCCCGGAAGTTCAAAAGTCATTCAGATCTGCCTTATATGGGTCAGTTATTACAGATAATGGGATAACTCCAGACTTTGCATAATTTCAAAGTGGAGTCTGCAAATTACTAACATACCCTGCTGTACCTGAGTTAATGCCTCAGGCCAAAAGTAAAGGTCAATACTAAAACTTAAGGGCAAAGCCACCTGGCTTTCTAAGGTATATAGTGCAAGAGATAGATACACTTGCTGTCAACCTCACAGGGCAAGTCAGATTAATCACAGTATCAGAAGAAGGGGAGTATTTGGTATGAAAAGGAAAAGTAGATACTGTTCAGACAATTCTCAATGGGCTCCTCCTGTTTCCGCATGTCTTATGAGAGGGATCACTGGCATTGCTTTGATTTCCCTTACAGCACTGGGGGATGAACCTAGGGACCAGGGTCTTCACACTGAGCTTCATTCCCAACTCTTTGTTTTAATCTTTTAAAACATGGTCTTGCTACTGCATTAAGTTGTTCAAACTTGCATCCTGCCTCTGCCTCCCAGACTGCTAGTACAATAGGCATGTACCACTATGCTCCACTGTTCTCAACTACTTTTTGAAGAATGTTCATACAGTAAACAGATTTGAAGACTGAGATAACTGCAGCAGATGGAAGATTTACTTATAAATCTGAACAATAAAAATAACAATGCCCAGGGCTGGGGATATAGCTCAGTGGAATAAGCGCCTGCCTGGCAAGCGTAAGGTCCTGAGTTCCATTCCCTGTATCACAAAAAAAAAGAAATTTTTTTTTTTAAATGCCCAGAGACAAAAGTTGAGCAGTTTTGCGGGCAGTCCCTTTGTATGGTCAAGTTGCTCAAACTCAATCCTAACACAGACTCATTGTGTATACAGCACCCATATTGGCCCATCTTGATCCCGACTTTAAAAACAAGGGAACCAATACAAACTTGAATCTCCTGCAGTGTGCTGGACTATGCATAATATAATCCTTTATCTGTACACCAGAAGTTGTCTGATAGTTTTATAAGCTGGCAAGCCAACTTGTTAGCTGGCAGGCAGGTTAAGATCTAACACTATAATTCTTAACAGATGCAAGACTTTGTCAGATGCTTTTTGCACTTACTGACCTAATTGTATGCTGTTTTTAGTTTAATATAGTGACTTCTATTGATACTTGAATATTAAACCAACCCTGAATACTAACATAAACCACTCAGTCATAATGTGGTATCCTTTGAACTGTATTAGTGGATTCAATTTGTAAAATTTTGTTTGGAACTTTTACATTTATCTTGATTATGGATAGATCTGTAATTTTCCTGTAATCTTTGGTTTTGTTGTCAACAAGGTAATGCTTGTCCTCATACAATGAGTTACAAGTATTCTTCCCTCTCCAATTTTGTTTTTAAAAATTATATAGTATTGATATTGTTTTTAAAATATTTGACATAATTTACTAGTGTTGGCTAGAATTTCTTTGTAAGATTTTAAGCTACAACTTGAATTTCCATAATAAATATAAGGCTATATTGGTTATTTGTTCTTGAAAGTTATTTCTTCTTGAGCTTCAATAACTTACAGATTTAAAAGAATCTGTACATTTTCACCTAAATTATCAAATTTATTGGCATAAAATTCTTTACATTTTATTATGTTCATATCTGTAGAGCCTGTAATGATGTCACCTTTCTCGTTCCTATATTGCTAATCTATGTCTTTTTTTAAATCAGTCTAGCTAGCGCTTCATCAAATTTTACTGATCTAAAATATTTTGGTTTCATTAATTTTCTCCATCATCTTTCCCTCTATTTCTCTAATTTCAACTCCGATTTACACTATTTCAACTGTTTACTCAAGGGATCACTTCTCAGCCTTTTGGCTAAGATCAAGTTTACTCAAGGTCAGTGGTAGTGACTAAAACGAATTTTCTCCTCCGAAGCATCTGATCATATGAAACTACCATCATTTGATTTTTTGCAAAATTCTGTTAATGGCCAATTCATTAGCAGCTAGTGTTTTATTTTTCATATGTGCAAATTTAGAAGGTGCACTTACATATGTCTCTTTGATGCATTTTATTTAAATCATCTTCAAATTTCCAGATTTCTACACAAATGAAGTTGAAACAACTGTTAGTGAACTGACCTAATTTTAAATAAGCTTATCTAATAAATACTTCTAAATGTCGATTTTAACATGCCATAACAATTAAGATCTTGACAATAAAATTTATGAATAAATCTGGAGAATTGTAAAGTTCATTGTAGGTCCACAATTGATCCCTTTTTCTTGTTCACCGAGCCTGATCTTTTTTTTATTGTAACTGTACTTCACCGGCTACCCAGGCTGGAAACCAGAAAGGTGCTGCTTCTCTTTCCCGACATCCAGTTGGTCAGTGGGCCTACTGGTGGTTTTCCCTCTAATGTAGGAGACATATACTACCACTCAACCTCTACTCTAAGGCTGGCAGCCCTGAGAGCTCCTTTTTACAAGGCAGCATGTTATGGATGCATTTCTGCACTCCAGAAGGAACGAGAAGGCATTTCCACATGCCAGTAGTGATTTAAATACAATAAAATGACTAAAGCTTCTAACTCACTACCTCAAACACTGACTGTTTTGAAGAGATTGCTAGCTTCTCTCACTGTATTCTAGTCTACTCTGCACACTGCAGGGAAAGTAAACTTTAATTATAAAAATAACATCATATCAGCTGTGGTGGCATATGCCTGTAATCCCCGCACTCTGGAAGCCTGGGGCAAGAGATTCACAATTTTCAGCCAGCCTGGGCAAATCAGTAAGATCTTGTCTCAAAATGAAAACAATAAAAAGGGGCAGGTATAGCTCACCGCAAAGCCCTAGTGCAACCCCAGTGCCATAATAATAATGATAATAATGACAACTCCATTTCAATACATTTCAATTTCCTTATTTTTGACAATAGTCCCCAGTGAATACTAGGTAACCCAATCAACCTCAGATCCAAATACTCTTCTTGTCCATTAAGCTGGGCGTGAGGCAGGAGGATCACTGCGAGTTGGAGGCCAACCTGAGCTACAAAGTGAGCTCAAGGTCAGCCGGAACTGCATAGCAAGACCCTGTCTCAAAAGGATGGAAATAAAAAAGTTGTAGTCACTTTACTAGCTGTACTCACTACAGTATATATATATATTACATATACCATATATATATATATATACTTTTCCTTCTGCCTGTGTTCCTCAATCTGTGTTCTTAAAGCATTCCGTACATACTCAACATAGCAATTAACACACATTATAGTTGTCAATTTCTCAGAACAGCAATCAGACTATTCAAATTAAAATCCCCCAATCTCACCAGTGTGCTTGAGATACAGTAGATGCACAACACATGCCAGATAAATATTGTACATATTCAGCTATGTACAGTAGACAACATTCATATGAACGTGTAATCGCTATCCCGAGTACAAATTTGAACGTAATGGCTAGAAATATTTCGCGACAAGTAGCAGGGAAAAATAACCCCACTGTGCAAAAAGGCTGAGAAGCGAAAAGGAAGGGTAACTAGTATGCCCTGATTGGTATGGAAGAAGTAAATCAAGGCAGAGAGCTATTAGAAAAAAAGCATGTGGTCTCTGATCTCAACAAAACTCTCTTCACCGGAAACCACAACTGCTCAGGGAGCAGACCCAGGGAAACAGCCCGCCAGGCCCACGCAGTCAGCCCACGCGCGGACGCCCGAGAGCCATTCCCACGCTCTCGGCGCTCAGGTTGGGGAAACCAGAATCTCGGGTTCCGGGCGGCCCGGGCCTCGGACAGCACCCCGAGAGGACACTCCCCGCGCGGGCTCCGCCTGCGGGACTGCCGGCTTGGGCAGGGCACCGCAGCGCACTGGCTGGGACAGCGAGGCTCCGCAGTGAAGGCGCAGTGAGGGGAGGGGAGCCCGAGCACCCGGGGTCGGGGAGGAGCGGGGTCTCTCCAATCCAAGCACTTTGGGTCCCGAGTGCCGAGAATACAGCAGTCCGCAAGACAGCCGCGATCCCGCCCTCGTGGTGTGGCTCTCAAACTACTGCACAAACGCGACTGCCCCACGGGGAGGACGGGCGGGCGCCTGCACTCCGCACCGCGACTGCGGGGTCCTCAAGTTGCTTCTCCTCGGGCACGCGGCGGTGGTGCCGCAAGTGGCCACGCCATCCCAGCTCAGGCTTCCTCCCGTGACCCCGGCCCAAGAGGGTCCCCTGGTTCTCACCGAATCCTTTAATGAGCTCGGTGAAGACCCCGGGGTCGCTTTCCATGAGGCACCACTCCCCGGCATTGCCCGACATGGCCCCGGCCACACACTGCCCCGCTCCACCTCTAGCACTCGGCCACCTCCTGCACTCGACCGCCCCCCGTAACCAGCTGCCGCCAGCCACAGTTAGCAAACCCGCCGCGGAGCTCGTCAACCCCACGTCACCCCGCCTACTTCCCGACAGCCTCCGGGCGCCGTCACCTGCAGCGGGCCAGAGCGCAGGAAGACACTCTAGCCACCCAGGAGACGTCGAAAGTCGTCCAGGGCCTTGCGGGACCCGTAGCGGATTCGGAAGGGGCCGGAACCTGAGTAGAAAGGGCGGGGCTTTAGGTCGCCGAAGGAGGTAACATCCGGGGTCCGGGCCACTCGGCGCGGGGGCGGAGCAAGGGAAGAGAGGCGGGGCTCATCCCCGGGAACCGAACCTGGAAGGCCCAGAAATCCTGGAGTTTTCCCCGCTTGTCAGGCCGCCGCATTTCGTCGTCTCCCAGCGCTGCGCAGGGATTCTCTTGGCGGCGCCGCGGCTCCGAAGGGTTGGCTGGCCGGCAAAGGTGAGGAAACGGGGAGGCCGGCCGGGGGCCCTTTGTGCGGCCCCCGCGACTCGGGACGTGCAGGGTCTGAGCGGTCCTCCATACCTCCCAGTCCGCGTCCCGGCGGGGGAGGCCGGCGCTGACCCTCTGCCAGCGTCGTCCTCCCTCGCCCGGCCTCCTCGGCGCACCGCACGCGCTAGTCACCGGCCGGGTCTCCGCGGGGCATTGTCGGGGCCGGGGGGACTCTGCGCGGCTCTGGCCCGTGCGAACCTGGGGCCGCCCGCCGCTGCTCGCACTGCCCGCAGGCAGGCCGGCGCCCCGGGGCCTACGTCTGCCTCCCGCGGCTCCTGCGCGGGGCGGCGCTGCTCCGAGACGGGTGTGCGGAAGAGGGAGCTTTGTGGGGAGAGCAGGGTTGAGTTTATCCTAAGGGAAGGAGGAGGCAGAGGAGAAAGCTGCCTGAGCTCCGTGGAGAGGGTAGACTGTTGCAGGGCAGGCAATATCTTGGAAATGCTTTAAAATGTAACGCATAAATCTAGAAAGGTTTGGGACAGTTGTAACGCCGACGGGTGAAAATGGCTATTTTCAATAAATCTGCCAAGAAAAACAAAAAGAGCTAGGGATGTAACTCAGTGCAAGGATGCTGGATTCAATTCCCAGTACCACATAAAAACTAGCTAAGTATCCATACAGACACGTAATGGGAATTAAGAGTACTATAGTGTTAAGTCAGGCTCTTTAAGAGTACTGTAATGTGAAGATTAAAGCCTTTTTGAGAATATATTTACGCATTTTTTCCTTATTTTTGTTTAACAGTAGGAAGAATTTACTGAAAGAAAAGCTCAGAAAGTGGGTTGCCCCACATTATCGTTTAAAAACATATTCCAAGAAAGGACTTTGTCTTCTAGCTAGCCTTATTTCGTTATGAACCTTAGCTAGAATGACTGGCATCAGATCCCAGAGGTGTTTTTGCAGTAGTAAGTCTGTTACATCTCTATAAACTTAGAAATGTTTTCTACACTAAACAAATTCATTAAATTTATTTGTTACCACATTAAACGTGGTACCTATTCTTGTAAAAAACAAAAAAAAAAAAACTTTAAGCTTTGAGAAAATCTAGAAGTAACCAGAAAATTTAGGTTTTTTTAAATATGTGAAATTTAATACTGAGAACTCACACGTGAAACAGATTTGGGGTCTTGAGAAGAATGAGATCTTGCAACAGTAGGCTAACGTCACAGGGCAACTAGATTAGTGTGGGATCTTGTTTGGCACAGTCCCTCACTGCTTCTCATTGCATCATACTTGACTTTATCCACTTAATTCCCATTACTTGTCTATATGAGATAGATAGATAGATAGATAGATAGATTGATAGTTTTTTAAGTGGTGCTGGAGATTGTATCTAGCACCCTTGCACTGAGCTACATCCCCATCTCTTTTATTTTTGGAGACAGGCTGTCCCTAACCTGCCTAGGTGGGACTCAAACTTGACTGGTTATCTTGTCTCAGCCTCCCAAGTGCTCGAATTAAAGGCAGGAGCCACCACATGTAGCCTACCCCTAGTTTTTGTAACCTGACTTCTTTTCAGTTGTTTTACACAGCCTCTTATATGTTAGTCAGCCTTGACTTACTTTTTTTTTTTTTTTTTTGTACGGGGAATCCAACACATGACCTCAAGCTTGGGAGGCAAGCACTTACACCGCTGAGCTACATCCCAGCTTTGACTTCATTTTTAAAGGAATGAATGGTATATTCGTTGATTTCTTGAGGTGAAAAATTTTTCAAAGAACAGATTAGTAAGAGATATTGGAAAGTTATTCAGATATATAAATGCAAGAAATATTTAAGAATCTTTAGAAAATAATACAGCATTAGTTTTGGTAAAAAGTGCCATACCTGTTTTAGTTCTAATGAATGGAAAAAAGAAGAAAGTGCTGTTATGTAGTGTTTTACTAACATCTATTTTTGCATTCTATATTAAATCAAGAGAAAAATAAACAATATATGAAATACCCACCACTGATTTAATATGTGCTTATGTTTTTAGTAGTATTGTGAGCTGTTTAAGTTCTTCCTCAAGTGTTATTTCTAAAACTTTCATACAAACTTGCTGTTCCTGGGCTGGGGATATAGCTCAGTGGAGTAAGTGCCTGCCTGGCAAACACAAGGTCCTGGGTTTGATCCCTAGTACCACAAAAAGAAAAAAAAAAAGCTCTAAACCAAACTAGCTGCTCCTCAGAAAGATGTACCTTAAGAAGTCACTGCAGGGCTGAGCATGGTGGCATACACCTGTAATTCCAGCATTTAAAAGGCTGAGGTAGGAGGATCACCAAGAGTTCAAGGCCAGCCCGAGCTAGCCTGAGCTACGTAGGAAGACCCTGTCTCAGGAAAAAGAAAAAGTCAATACAACTCAACATTTTCATCATCTCAAAAGAAGTCCTTTTATTAGCAGTGCTTTCCCACATTTTGCTCTCTCCTGGCTTTAGGCAACTACTAGTGAACTTTTTTAGTTGAATTTTCCTACCTTAGAAATGTCATACAAATGGAATCATACAATATGTGGCCTTTGTTTAGTTTGAATTAAGACAGTGCATTGGAGAGTATTGACAATAAGATGTTTTCGAGGCTATGTCATTTTATATTCCATTAGCAGCAGATTAGGTTTTAATTTCTCTAAATCTTCACCAACACTTAAATTGTCTTGAATGTGTAAAGTAGTACCTCATTGTGGCTTTGTTTTGCAGTGCTGTGGATCCTACCCAGGGCCTTGCTAGCACTGTACTCTGAGTTATACCCAAGCCCCTCATTGTGATTTTGATTTGCATATGTGGCATGTATGTTTATTGACTGGTGTCTTCTTTGGAGAAATAACTTTATATTTATTGGCTGTTTGGTATCTTCTTTGGAGGGAATAACTTCAGTTTTTTGCCCATTTCTTTGGAGAAATGTTTGTTCAAATCCTTTTTCCTATTTTTTTTGGTTGAGCTAGAGTTGTGTTATTTTGCAAATATTTTCTTTATTCCATTTGTTACCATTTTATTTTCTTTATGGTGCCTTTCCAATATGAGTTTCACATTTTTAGGAAGTCCAGTTCGTTTTCTTTTTGTCACTTGTCCCTTTGGTATTTGTTCTAATACCAATTCTCTGACACTTGAGTGTCCTACATTCAATTTAATTTTGCAGCTACCTGGAGTTTACATCAGATCTCACAAGTTAAAAGACAAAGTGCTCAGTAAGATTTACTTTAACTGAGATACCAGCTACTAGTGGAGTCCAAAAACTACTTGCACTTCTAACCTACCAACTTCAAATTCAGTGCTTTCTCTAACCTATTCAAGGTTAATAATTCACTATCATGACTTATGTAATTTACTAGAAATGGTATACTTAGGCTTATACTTAGTTATAAAGCATACAACTCCGGAATGGCAGAATACGAGAGACACATAGAGCAGGTACTGGGGAAGAGCAGGCCTGCCCTACCCGTGGAATCGAGCATGTTGCACCCTGGAAAATGCCATCAGAAGTTATGGAAAGCCAGCTGATTTCTGGTGAACACATACTGAAAGAGTGTATTCTGTGGTTGTCATTATTGTGTCTATTGATACACAAAATTACAACAAATTTAAGTGTTTTTGTTGGGATTCTAGAATGGGCAACATCTTATTGCACAAGTAGAATGAGTGAGTTTTGTAGGTGGGAAGGAAAAAACAGAAAAAGCTGACTGGTTAACATTAGGTTACTTTTTTGTAAAGGTTAAAGGAGGGATCTCCCTTGCTGACTTGGGTGGATTAAATCATGTATTTTCAGAAAAAAATAGTCTGTTTTAGGCTCTGTCTGCTCCTTAAAGTTGCAGGTAGACTGCCAGGCATATAGTGTGAGTGACTGGATTTTGTTTGAACTGTTATTGAGGCTATTGTAGGAGTTTAAAACAAGACAATGGCTTCCTTAATTTTAACGTAGATTTATAGTAAAGATTACAAGGTTTGCCAGGCATGGTGGCACACGCCTGTCATCCCAGCACTCAGAGGCTGAGGCAAGAGGATCTTAGCGAGTTGGAGACCAGCCTGAGCTACAAAGTGAGCTCAAGGCCAGCCTGAACTGAATAACGATACCCCGTCTCAAAAAGACAAAAAAAAAAAGAGAGAGAGAAAGAGAGATAGTTCAGGGTTTACATTTCTGGATTATCTCTTTTAACCATCCTTGTTAAATTAAAAGTTGATGTTGCTGCTTATTCTCCAAAAGGTATGTACTTGCATACCTCAAATATACCAGAAAAACTCAGAGCGGTATTAGTCTCTGATGACATTTTCACTCAGTTCTCTGCACAATTTTGTAACTTTTTCTTTTTTCCTTGATTGTATTTTTATTACCTCCATATAGTACGTTTATTATTTTATTCTGACTACAGAATTTAACAGCTTATTCGTGTTTTCATCACACGTTAAGACTTCCAAAATAAGTTACGAGAAAAAAAATCAGTTGTGCATAATTCTTAACCAAATGGTTCAAAAAATTTATTTTAATGCTGTCTAGTTGTCCTTTAGTTATGTATTATTCATTACTTAGATGTGCTGTTCTAGGTGCAGAAGAGAGATAAACAGTAAGCGCTAGTTCCTGCTGTCGGGAACCATTGATGGAGTAGGCTCGCTCACAGCTAATACAGAGCAAAGAAATGAGAGGCTTGATATTTTGAGCTTGAAATTGGGACTTCTATCTACAATCACTTGAGCATTAGGTGGTTAGGAAACAGGCATAATAGAATAAACTGGTATTAAATGTCATTTCATTGTCAGTCATTTAATAAAAATAAGCCCTAGTAGACAAGTTGAAGTGTTTTTTGTTGTTGTTTTGTTTTTGTTTTTATCTTTAAGACAGGGTCTTGCTATGCAGGTCAGGCTGGCCTTGAGCTCACTTTGTAGCTCACGCTGGTCTCAAACTCACAACGATCCTTCTGCCTCAACCTCTGCTGTGATTACAGGCGTGCACCGCCTCACCTGGCAAGCTGAAGTGTTTTTGTGAAAGCTAAAAGAGAATCTAGCAATGTCGGATACATTGTAGAGGTTAAAATAAGTTAAAAGTTTCTAGTAGCATCGTCAGTTAGCAGTCTTTGAAAAGGCTGTCTCTCAAAAGTTCCTTTTTTTCACGAAAGGCAGTGGAAAAGGCGAATTGAAAGGGGAGAAAGAATAAGTGTAAGCAGCATTTACTGCACCTGGCCTGTTGGGTGGCGTACACGGTAACTGTATCCATCCCTAATGCAAAAATCACTATCTCTGACACCACCCAAAACCTATTCCTGCACGAGCATAAGTACAGTTACATCAGTGTGTTTGCAATACTGACACTAAATTTACAACACAGTTGAAATCACTGTGCCCCTTTAGACACATTCAGAATTAAGGCTGTCCATTCTCATTCACATACCCTTACACTGTGTGTTCCCCTCTCCAGTCTTCGATTGGTATCCTAGCTAGCAACCTTTCCTACATTATATTTGCAGTTCTACAGCAGTCAGATTGGAAACTTACTCAGTTTCTTTACCCCTCGGGCTCATGTCTTTCTTTACCCATACATACCTTCAACCCTTCAGAGGGGGCAGCATGTCTTTTGCCACCAATGGACCAGTTCCGGCCTGCAGACTGTAGGGACTTTCTGTACTGCTTCTTTCAGGGGTCTCACCCTCCCAGTTATCCCCTTTCTTTAATGTCTCTTCAGCTCTCCAGACTGAATCTTTCAACATCAGCATTGGTGTTCTACTGAAAAATGTAAAAGGTCCCAACGTCTCTGTTACCTGTCTCTTACATTCCTTCATCAACTGTGCTGCTTTAGAAGAGTGGCCTGCCTGTGCAGTATCCTCTCACAGAAGTGTCTGGTCTCACTGAAATCAAACCTTCTTCATGGGGGAGTTTGGTCTTTTTTTTTTTTTTTTGGTTTGGTTTGGTTTTGAAACAGGGTTGTGTTATGTAGTCCAGGCCAGCCTTGACTTCACTAAGTAGTTGAACTCTGCAGTCTTCCTGCCTCAGCCTTGAAAGTACTAAGATTATAGGCATGCGCAACCATGCACAACCTGCTGCTTTATACTACTCTAGTGCAATTGGATTTTCTAGTCAGTCCTGTTCATTAAGCCCAGTGGTCATTTTCCCATTCTTTGTTTACTTGATCTCAGAGCATTTGTCATTTCCAGCCATTTACTCCTTGAAATTCTCTTCCTTTTAGTCCACAATCCCACTCTCTCCTGGTTTTAACTCTCTGCTCCTCCTTAACTGTCTTTTAAAGGAGTCTTTTCTTTTTATCTCTGAATTGTTAACATTCACCAGGATTCCATTCTTTATCCTTCCCCCCAACATGTGAGCATGTACCTCTTCAAAACAAAATTTCCTTTGCCATATATTTTTCTTTAAACTACTTCCTTGTCTGTGAGCAATCTTTACAGGCATACCAGTACATTTAATGGTTCCTTTTCTGGAATACACATCACAAAGCAGGAACTCAGAAACCTCTCTGGAATGCCTTTCAGTTTTTCAGTCCGCCTTTTCTGTGTACATCTTTCTGGATTATTGAGTTGGCACTATTCTATTCATGCTCACTCATAGCACTTTTCTAGTATAGCACTTGGTTACAATCAATTCATTTTGCATTTCTGCTTTCAAAAATGAATGTGCTTTATCTGAGGTCAGAAATATATGTTTTATCTTTTTAATGGAACAGAAACCTTCATGTCCTCACACAGATGTTGGGTGAAGTTTTTTTGTTGGTTACATTGTTTTGTTTGCCATGAGCAGAAGCCTTTCGTACAGTAATGGTATGAGGTGGATAGTAAGCATAGCTGTACCCTGGTAAAATACTGATTATTGTGGTTGCTCTCTCAGGATAAAAAAAGGATTGGTGGGAGGAAGCTAGTTTTAATAGCTGTAGAGATGGCAGGAGGAGGAAAGTAGAAGTTGAGACAGGTGACATAAACTACGAATGAGCAAGTACAGTTAATAAAATACGCAGGATGTTGTCAATTATAGGTAAAAGAAAACTTAAAAATTAAACAGTGGAGAAATATTTATGACATAATAGGACAGCAATGGCAAGCCTTTTAGAGCTTTCAGTGATAATGAACAGATCCCTGAGGCATGCGTGCCGTGCTGTATGATTACTGCCACTATAGAAGGATATTTGTAAGTAGAACAATTCCAAGTAGCTCAGTACTACGAAGGATTCAGATTCTGTTTTTCTGCTCTACTATCCTTATATATATCATTGATGTGTCTCATGAACTGATTACATTTGTGAAGATACAACTCTTCAGATATTCCTTGAAATTGGAAATAAGTCCGAGCAAAAAAGAGAAATATTCCTTTTGAAAAGCCTAAGCCTCATTTTAAGAAAGATGAAAACCTCAAAAGCATTCCAAGCAAACTAGCAGTGGGGCAGATTTGTGACATGCAGTCAGTCATGTGACATGGAGAATGCCAGCACCATGATTGGGGCCGGATCCAGCAGGAGCAGGAACAGGAATAACCTGGGAGCTTCTGATGGACACACTTGCTTAGGACTCATTCCAGACTTACTAGTTCATTATGAAACTCAGGGCCAAGAACCCATGGATCTGTGTTTTAACTATCACTTTATAATTTTGATACACATAGAATTCGAGAACCACTGGTTTAGAGTAATCAGGATCCATCCCTGGGCTTACAGAAAAGCCTAAAATCCTCCAGAAGCCTGAAGGTCAGGATAAGGAAATGAGGGGAACGTTGTCAGACATAACCAGAAGTGCCTGCACATGTCTTCAGGGGTTAACATCTCTCTTCATGCTACTGGGGCTCCCCTACTTTCTCCTGTGTTCATCTCTGTCTGGGACACCAGACCTGATGCTGACCTACTCCGTCCATCCAAGAAGCGGTGCACTGTACCTCACAAATGTGACTCTGTAGTTGTTTCTGATTGTCATACCTTTGTGCCTGTAATCTAGTTGGTTTGCTTTGAAGTATTTTGAGTTTCCCTAGATTATAAACATACAAATACATACAAAGCAAAAGCACTTTTAAGATTCAAGTTAGGTGTGTCTAGTACTCATTTCTGGATGGTCACATGTGGTTTTTGTTGTTTTTCATTTCATTTTTTTGCTTCTAATTTTTCTTAAGGATGTTTATTTGGTTTTATCCTGAGTAAAGCTTATTGAGCTTAAAAGATATTTTTAAATTTAAAAGGTAATAGATTTCAATATGCATAGATTAATATTTTCTGTATATCATTTTATTGTGTCCATCCAATTGTAATAATAGTTTGCTTTTTTGGTAGGCTTCCTAAAAGAGGAAAAATGGAGGACACTGTAAACCAAACGCAGCCACTGAATGAAAAGCAAATAGCCAACTCTGAAGGTGGATATGTCTGGCAAGTCACTGACATGAATCGACTACACCGGTTCTTATGTTTCGGTTCCGAAGGTGGTACTTACTATATCAAAGAACAGAAGCTGGGCCTTGAAAATGCTGAAGCTTTAATTAGATTGATTGAAGATGGCAGAGGCTACGAAGTGATACAAGAAATAAAGTCATTTAGTCAAGAAGGCAGAACCGCAAAGCAAGAGCCTTTGCTCTTCGCACTTGCCATTTGTTCCCAGTGTTCTGACATAAACACAAAGCAAGCAGCATTTAAAGCTGTTTCTGAAGTTTGTCGCATTCCTACCCATCTCTTTACTTTTATTCAGTTTAAGAAAGACCTGAAGGAAAGCATGAAATGTGGTATGTGGGGCCGTGCTCTCCGGAAGGCTATTGCAGACTGGTACAATGAAAAGGGTGGCATGGCTCTTGCTGTAGCAGTTACAAAATACAAACAAAGAAATGGCTGGTCTCACAAAGACCTGCTAAGGCTGTCACATCTTAAACCGTCCAGTGAAGGTAAGCAGTAACATGAGGAATAGCCAATAAAAAAACAGATGTTCATTGACATTATATAATTTTGTAGAATTATCCCTTAATTCTTAAGATATACATTAACTGAGCAGTTCAAGTGTTTATTGTCAACCTGGAACTAGTCACCACAAGCAACCTGGGCATTAAGATTAAAGAATCATGGGACAGATTTACAGGTTAATATTCCATATCTTTAATAACACCATGCTAACTAGAATCAAGTGACAATAGGTTATGAATGCTACATGAACAAAATTGAAGTTACAGTAGCAAGAAAGCTGCTTGTGAATAGGTGACAGGATGAGACTGCACTGCTACTCAGAAGGAAAAGAATTTTAAACAGACTAAGTAACCAGTAATTAAAATATTAATGTCTTAACTGAAGTGGTGTATTTATAACTGACAAGACATTTATTGTGTGCCTGTGTATGTGCACAATTAGGGAGCTGGGTAGGGTACAGCTGCTTTAAGGGATATTTCTTTCCATTGGAAAAACAACATAGACATGCTCACATAAAACGTTTAGTTATTTAACACATTTTTACCAAACTCTGGACAATAACAAGTCATGATACCTTTGAAGTTCCTAGTATTAACTTACTTTCTTTGTTTTTTGAGATGGAGTCTCGCTGTGTGCTCCAGGGTGGCCCTAAACTTGTGGCAGTCCTCCTGCCTCAGCCTCCTGAGTGCTAGGATTACAGGTGTACACCATCACACTCCACTTGTTAGTACTAACTTCAGGTCAAATTATTTAGAGTTCAAAAGTAGCACATTTGCTCAGACTGGTTTAGATACTGTGTATCATTTGTCCTATAAAATATTTTAGAGAAAAAATTGTAGTCTAAAAAATCAGATTTCAAATAAACATTGATATTTTTACTTTCTCTTGGCAATGCTAAGTCAACACTTGCACACCCAAGGCATATTCCTTTTAGTTCACTAACAATCCTGATAATTTAGGACAGTCCTTCATTTCATCTGCCTTGCCCTCAGAGATTTGAATGTGAGGATTTCTTACCTTTAATAGATGTGGAGAATAAGATCTAAAAAGATAACATTTAATTGCAGAGTAGGTTAGAACCTAGATTTTTCTCAGCCCCCAAAGCCCTTTCTATGTTTAGAAAGTAGAGATGGAATGAACAATTTTCCTCCTTTAAAAAAAAATTCTATAATATTCTGTCTCTAAAAGCATAAAAGAACCTGCCTACCCTCGCCGCTTTTAATCTCTATTGCTGAGTCCGTACTTACTCAGATATATAGAAAGACAAGCAAAAATGATACTTAGATCCATGCTCTTAGGAACTGTTCTGATTGTCAACTGAAATGGACATTGACATCTTGCGGGGGACAAAGCCTCCATAATACAATTAAATAGTTATTTAAGATACAGAACTTTTTCCCCTCAGTTTTGTATTTAAACAGTAATGACAGAATAAGCAAAATTAATGGGCTGTATTTCCTAAATGTGTTTGTTACAATGTAGAAAACAGTATCCCACTTTAAAGGAGTTAACTTGTGTGTACATTGCTAAGCCTATCATATAATGTATTCTCAAGAAATGTGTTCTCTTTTTTACTTGCTAATCCTATTTTCAATTCTTAAAGGACTTGCCATTGTGACCAAATATATTACAAAGGGCTGGAAAGAGGTCCATGAATTGTATAAAGAAAAAGCACTTCCTGTGGAAACTGAAAAATTGCTAAAATACCTGGAGGCAGTAGAAAAAGTGAAGCGTACAAAAGATGAACTGGAAGTCATTCATCTAATAGAAGAACATAGATTAGTTAGGGAGCATCTTCTAACAAATCACTTAAAGTCTAAAGAGGTGAGTAAATTCATTTCAAAAAGAGCAATTACACCCGGGCATGGTGGCACACACCTATAATCCCAGCACTCAGGAGGCTGAGGCAGGAGTACCAAAGCAAGCTGGAGTCCAGCCTGGGCTACATAGTGAGTTGAAGGCTACCCTGCACTACAAAGCAAGACTCTGTCTCAAAAAGAAAAAAGACATGTGCCAGGTCCTGCATTTGATTTCCAGCACTGAAAAAAAAATCTTGAATGTTTACTTAAAACCTCTAACATGAGACCCAATGTGGTTGATATTTTGTGTTACTTCAACTTCACAGAATTTGCTGTTTCGCTAATTTTTTAAAATAGGCATTTCCTTCATAAATTGTACTCTCCTTCCTTATTCTAGTAGAGAATGTTAGATGATTTGATAAACCTTTGCTTTAGGGTATGTTATTAATATTATTGTTGATATAGTTCTGTTATAGTTAATTATTTCTCCTTAATTCCTTGTATGTCTACCTATGTATTCCCCTTAATTCATTATATTTCTTCTTATAGGTGTGGAGAGCTTTATTACAAGAAATGCCTCTTACTGCATTACTAAGGAATCTAGGAAAAATGACTGCTAATTCAGTACTTGAACCAGGAAATTCAGAAGTGTCTTTAGTATGTGAAAAACTATGTAATGAAAAACTATTGAAAAAGGTAAGCATTATTGATAGCGTTTGTTAACCAAGTGAAAAAGTTGGCTCCTATATTTTGCAAATGAAATCAGTGTGGTTTTTAGGTGTTCTGAGATGTATATAACACCAAATTGCATTCTTGCTTAAATCAAAGGTTAAGACAGCCTCATTTTTCTCTCCTTATAAAACACCTTCTAGGGCTGGGGATATAGCTCAGTGGCATAAGTTGCAAGGTCCTGAGTTCAGTTCCTGGTACCAAAAAAAAAAAAAGTTGTATACCTTTTAGCTACACTAACATAAATATCTAAGAAAAACACACCATTACAAGTTTTTGCTTGAATTTGTGCATGTATTTTTCTTGATCCTAGGCTCGTATACATCCATTTCATGTCCTGATTGCATTAGAAACTTACAGAATAGGTCATGGACTCAGAGGAAAGCTGAAGTGGTGCCCTTGTGAAGAAATTTTGAAAGCACTGGATGCTGCTTTTTATAAAACATTTACGGTAATTTTTTTATTTTAATTTTTTTAAATTGCAGCTTAATATCCTTTGTAAAAACACATTTTAGAAAGTGGTATTAACACTGTAACCACTTATGAGTATACATCTGCTTTCTCAGTGTATGTGAAGGTGGATATATAGTTAACATTTGTAGGGTTATGAAGAAAGCATTTCTCCTTACCCTTGGGCAGCAATTCTAAGATCATTTTGATAATTTTAATCATTTTGGTGAGTTACTAAATTTAAGAATTTGGGATTATTAATTTTTAAAATTTGCATTCTTGTGTAGCTCCTTGACTTGGCCTTCTGTGTTTTGTTTTTTCCATTCATTGGTAGATATGCCTCATCAGTCTTGATAAGAAGTGAATTATTTATACTGGAAATCCCATATCAGAGACATATATAAAATTTTCTTGATATGCAGTAGAATAACATCCAAATTCAGCAGCAAATTAAAAGAATTATATACCATCACCAAATGATACCTGTTTCTGACATGAAAGGACATGTCAACATATAAAAATTAGCATAATACTGGACATTACATTTGGAGAATTAGGGAATGGAACCATTTGATTATCTAAATTGATGCACAGAAATATTTGACAAAATTCAGCACCCTTTCATCATCTAAAAAAAAAGCAGTGAATAAATTAGAAACAGAAGTGAACTTCCTCTGCATAATAAAGGCTATAGACTTTTTTTTTAAGCCATAGTTAATGTAGTAACATATTCTCTTTCTTGATTTCTGTGATGATCAGGAGTAAGCCAAGATTGTCTCACTTTTGCAATTTCTGCATAGTACTGGAAGTTTTATCAATGGTGAAGAGAAATCATTCTAAAAGACAAGACTGGAAAGGAAGAAGTAAAATATCACTACTAACTTCAGTTGCATGATTTTATATAGATCTTAAAAATCCTAAAGGGTACACACATATACACATAATTAGCAAGTTAATCAAATTCAACAAAATTACAGGATATAAATTCAAATAAAAATCACTTCTATATCTGTATACCAACAGTGAACAATTTGAAACGGAAATTAAGACAATGTTTCCATTGACAATAGTTGTCTAAGAACATAAATGAAGTGAGGCATTTTAGCACGTGTTTGTAATGCCAGCACTCTGGGAAGATGAAGCAGAAGGATCACAAGTTCAACCCTTACTTAGGCAGTATATCAACTTAGCAAGACCCTGTCTCAAAATTTAAAAAAAAAGTGCCAGGTATGGTGGCATATGTCTGTAATCCCAGCATTGGTGAGGCTGAGGCAAGAGGATCACCATGAGTTCAAGGCCAGTCTCAGCTACATAGTGAATTGAAGGCCAGCCTCAACTATATAGGGAGACCCTGTTTTTAATTTTAAAAAAATTAAAAAGAACATATGATTGGAGATGTAGTTCAATGTGTAGATTTTGGTTTGAATCTCCAGTTCCACAGAAAAAGGAAAGAAAAGCAAGAGGGGAGGGGGAATTTACAGAGATGCAAATACTGTACATTGAAAAGTGTAAAACATTACTGTAAGATAAGAAAATGGAAAAATATCCATTTTCCTGGTTTGGAAGGCCTTGTTAAGATGATAGTAATATCCAAAGCAATCTACAGATTCAACATAATCCCTTTCAAAGTTCCAAAGTTTTACAGAAATAAAAATTCTAAACTTGATGTCAAATTTAAAGTGACCCCTAATTGCCAAAACAATCTTTAAAAGAACAGAGTTGAAAGACTTACTTTGGGTTTTCAAAATTTACTCCAAAGCTGCAATAATCAAAACACCATTTTACTAACCTATAGACAGACATATATGGATCAAAGAAATGGAATGGAATGTCTTTGCCAATCTGATGGGTTGATTTTTGTGAAGAGTTCCAAGATGATTGAATGGAGAAAGGACCGTGTTCCCAAATGATGCTGGAAAAACTGCATTTTATTATGTAGGCAAATGAAGTTGGACCTTACATTATATATAAAAATACCAAAAGCGTAGGTAACAATGATAAAAAAATAGATCAGTTGAACTTCAAAATTAAAAACATAGGCATCAGCCAGGCATTAAAGTGCATGCCTATTTTCCCAGTACTCTGAGAGGTAAGGTGGGACGGTCCTAAGTTGGAGCCCACCCTGGGGAACTTAACAACTCAGTAGACCCAGTCTCAAAATAAAATATTTTTAAAATGGGCCAAGATATAACTCAGTGCTGAGCCTGTGGAGTTCAATACCAAGTACCAAAAAGAGAACTTCAAGTATATCGGAAAGCACACAAAAGAGCGCGAGGCTGAATGGTACGCAGCCTATGCCTCGTATGTGCAGCACTGGGCTTGATTTCCAACACTGCCAGACAGACAAAGGAAACGATCCATAATGATAACGATACTGCAGAAAGAAGAGACAAGAGATGATGTACACAGTAGGAGAAAATATCTGCACCTCAGGTGTAACATCAAGAGAGTATATATTAAGAACTCCTACAGTTCAACCATGTAAATACAAACAGTCCAGTTGAAAAGCGGACAGAGCACTTGAATGGACATTTCCTGAAAGATACATAAATGGAACATAAGCGTATAAAAAGTTGTTCAGCATCAGTAGTCACCAAGGAAATACAGATCAAAACTACAATGAGATACCACTTAGTACCTAATTAGATGGCAGTTACCAGAAAAGCAGAAACTAACAAATACTAAGGACAGAGAGATTGGCACCCTGGAGTATTACAAGTAAGAATATAAAATGTTACAACCTTTATGGGAAAACAGGCTTATTACAAAGTTAAACATGGAATTGTCATTACCATCCAGCAACTTTAATGTGTATGCCAAAAGGATTGAAAACAAGTAGCGAACACTTGTATATCATTACTTATATTGGCATTATTCGCAATAGCCAAAATACAGAAACAACAAAAGTCTTCATCAAAACATGAACAAGATGGGATATACATAAAGAATGGAATACTGTATATTTAGCATTATAGAGGTATGACAGTTGATACATGCTACAACATGAATAAATATGCTAAGGCCAGACATGAAGGGACAAGTAATTCCGTGATTGTATTATGTGAACTAGATGTCTAGAGTAGGGAAGTTTATAGAGGCACAAGTATTATAGACATAGGCAGAAAGTTGAGTGAATGTGGGATTAAGGAGTTACTATGTAATTTGTACAGAATTCTACTGAGGATGAAAAAGTTCTGGAAAAAGATAATGGTTATACAATGTTGTGAACCCACTTAATGCCACTGAATCATACTCTTAGAATTGCTACAAACGTAAATTTTATATTTTGCCACAGTTTTTTATTATTTATTCAAATTTCCATTTACTTCAGTGAGGAAAAAAATTTTTTATATACTATGGTAACATCTCTAATTGGAGTTATTAAATATTTTTTTTTATTTACCTGTACTAAGAGCTAAGTGTTTTTAAATAGTTGCAGTTGATTTATCAAAAATCAGGCCTTTTCTCCTTCTTTAATTTCTTTAACTTTTGTCTACCTCTAATTTCTGTGACTGCTTTTCATGAATGTTTTGTTTTCTCCTTAGACAGTTGAGCCAACTGGAAAACGTTTCTTGCTGGCTGTCGATGTCAGTGCTTCGATGGACCAGAGAGTTCTGGGCAGTGTACTCAATGCTAGCACAGTTGCTGCAGCGATGTGCATGGTGAGAACACCTGGAACAATGCAGATTCTTCACCCCGTGAAGAAAATGCTTCTGAGCCAGGCATGGTACACATGCCTATAATCGCAACACTCAGGAGGCTGAGGCAGAAAGATAAAGAGTTTGAGGCCATGTTGGACTAGCAACCTGTCTCAAAAAAATTTTTTTTTTAATGTTTGCTATGGGTGAAACTATAAAATTCGTGTAGTGAACAATTATCTTCTCATTTATTTTGTCATTTCAGCTCATGGAACACATTTTTTATCATTTTTAATCTAAAGATCATTTTGTGCCGTGTTGATAGCACACACCTGTAATCCAAGCTACTTAGGAGCCTGAGGCTGGTAGATGACAAGTTCAACTCCTTTTAGCAGCACCCTGGCTCAAAAAGCACAAGGAAAGTAAATGATAAAGAAGTTAAACTTTGGGGAGCTCGTAACAGGAGACTAGTTCTAGCCTCACCAAATAGCAAACAGATGAGCAAGCTTACACTTTTTTCGTAACTGTGGCTTTGCACTACCTTAATAAAATGAGAATACATCCCTTATCTTCTTCAAAGGATTGTTTGAAAACCAGTTTCTTTCCAAGAGTGTGTAAAAAGTGCACTACTTTGAAAGCTGTATTAATTGTATACTTTAGAACACAGTAGTACACGTTTAGAAATAAGCATCATGTTTCTCTTAAAAATGAAGTAGTATCAATTTTAAGATACTCTATTTACCTGCCACCATTGAATTTTGCAGGTCGTCACACGAACAGAAAAAGATTCTTTTATAGTTGCTTTTTCAGATGAAATGGTACCATGTCCTGTGACTAAAGATATGACCTTACAACAAGTTTTAATGGCTATGAGTCAGGTAATAACCTTTTCTTTATTAAGTTTACTTAACATGTAGAATAATGTTATATTAATAGTATGCATTAAATTTCTTTTAAGAGATTTATCTTTTCCTGTGAGAAGCACAAAAATCACAAAGAGCATAGTCTTAAAAGTAGCGTAGTGTTAAAGTGCTTATTTATTTGAGAGATTTTCCTGTGGACATGAGGGTAGCTTTATTCTCACTCACGTTTTTGCTGAGTTTAGATCCCAGCCGGTGGAACCGATTGCTCTCTTCCAATGATCTGGGCTCAAAAGACGAACACAGCTGCTGATGTCTTTATTGTATTCACTGATAACGAGACTTTTGAAGGAGATGTCCATCCTTCTGTTGCGTTGAGGGAGTATAGAAAGGTAAAGCAAATTCTGCTACTCTCATCCAAATAATACCCCGCTGTTTCTTTTAAAATGTCACTAACGTTACTTTTGTACCGAACTCAGAAGTACTCGGAAGAAAAGTAGTGGTCACTCATATATAATTTATTTTAAACCATTCTAGTACCAAACATTACTAACAATATCTCCTGCAAAGAGTATTAGTAATTATCAAAATACTTATTTTACCTTAATTATAAATTTTTTTAATGATTCACTGTGCTATTTCAAAATTTAAAATCATTTGTGGATTTTGCCAATGAAATACATAGAATTAAAGCTTTAATTATGTTATTTTATGGTGATACGTGGAGGTAAATCAGTGTCCCGACTGATCTTTCTGAAGTGACATAAATGTTCTATAACTGCACCCTCCAGTACGGTAGGTAGCCACTGCTCACATGAGCCTGGTAGCACTTCACAGGTGGCTAATGTGAATAGAAGTAGAAATAGAACTTGCTAATGAAGAACAGTGGTCTTCAAAAGTGTAGTTTCCCTACCAGCAGCCTGAGAATCACTTGGGACCTTGTTGGAAATGCAGATTCTAGGCCCCACCAACCATTTGCCAAATTGTTTACTCAGTGGAACTAGGCTTTAACAAGCTCTCCAGGGGATTTTGTTGCATGATGAAATTTGAGAACCACAGGTGACAGAATAGAATTTGGACTAAAGACCACCTGGAGTCTGAGTCCTGGGTCTTTTATGCTGTGGACCTATTAGATGGCATAGTAGCTAATAGTATTTACCTTTATGGTTGGGACAACGATTAAATTAGATACATCATTTAAAGAGTTCACTGTAGTATCTGACAATAATGTATATTCAGACATGATTGTTTTTTTCAAAAACTAACTATATTAACATTACATGTAACTATAGAGAACAAATTCTTACATGGGATATCTGTATATTGAACATATGAAAATTACAAACCAAATGCTGATAATCCCAGAGAAATATTACCTTATATTTATATACACTCACACATACTGCTGCAGCATTTGCCATATTGATAAAAGTATCTGGCACCTCTTAATATCCCAGTAATTTTCATAATTTTCAAAGCCTCCATACCATTTTAAATGTACTCTGGACCCCATAAAACAGGTAACTATATAGAACAGAGAAAGTTCAGGTAGGATTTTCACACAATTTCATTTTGCAGTCTTTTAAAGCTCATATTATCTGACCATAAAAGATAAACGAAAAAAAAATTTGCAAATTAGAAAAACTAGTGAGGAAATTTTAAAGTATTGTAAATTTGAAGGTTTTTCTTTTTGTTTTTCCTTCAATATAATTTTGATGTGTATTTATTATATTTTGTTATTTTTTTCTCTACAGAAAGTGGATATTCCAGCTAAATTGATTGTTTGTGGAATGACATCAAATGGTTTTACTATTGCAGACCCAGATGATAGAGGCATGTTGGATATGTGTGGCTTTGATACTGGAGCTCTGGATGTAATTCGAAATTTCACATTAGATGTGATTTAACCATAAATTTCAGCATGATCTAGCAGAGGTCAATTGCCGCTAATGATGTCACTAAAATTACACAGCTACTTCGCACCTAATCACAATCCAGTGAAAGATGTTGGTACAGTATGTACATAATGGAAGTTACTTTATGAAAAAAGATGGAAAAGAAATAAGATGAACCCAAAGTTCTACCCACTAATCTAGCTTTTGGGAAGTAACTTCAAGATACTGTAGCTTCTTCCATCTGAATAGAGAACTTTGTTTTAGTACACTGTACAGTAGTTTGCTCTAGTGAATAATACATTTGTACTTAAGAGGTGAGATCCAAAAGTGTGAGTAGTTCCTTCTCATGTTACTTGCTGCAGAAGTACGTAATTTTTAAAAATGTTTTCATTGGAAAAGGACAGCTTTGATAATATCCAAATACTCTGAAATGCACTAGACCATGTAACTGTGATGGAATATGAAATTCATCTGTAATCTTTTGTACCAAGGGGATAAAAAACTTAAGATATTTGATTAAGTTATGAGTTTTACAAATTCCTTTCAGAGTTTTCTAAGATCACTTAACTGACAGCTTTCTTATTCAATGAAAAAGATACTTTGTGAATTTTTTATTTGTGCTTGTAGAACCTGTTACCATTAAATAGAAACAACTGAAAACTCCTAAGAGGAGGCAGTAAGTTTGTGTTGGCCGAGAAGTTCTATTTGGTTTGATTTGTTTTGCTTTACTGTGTTTTATTGGCATGAGTAAGAGTGTTACTTGATAGTGATTTCTTCTGAGTAACAACATAGCTTTGTGTAGTCAGGCTTTTTCTAATATTAATAAGTGAAAGTAACAAAGTTTTTCAATAACTTAAGTCCCCCAGTTTCAGCTATAACCAGATTAGCCTGTTCCTTGCTTCTAAAATAAGAATTGTTTTAATTATTTTTATCTTTTTTTTAGTCAGATTGTAATCCTGTCACTGGTCTCCTGTGACTCTGCCCATTATTCATTTAATGGCAGAACATTCCTTTTTGATAAGGGAAAGAAATAATAAAGCAAGCTAAGTCCTTCAGGTTTGAAAGGTAGTTCTTAAATAGCATATTACCAACTAACCAATCTTTAGGAAATTATTTTTATACTTTTGAGTATTAAACTTCTTTTCCATTACACTAACATGCATTATTTTATTGATCAAGAATTGTGTTTTCTTTGGGAGGTTTAACATTAAAGCAATTTGTTGAAATGTCGGTATCTTTTCTCATAATATTATAACTGTTATGTAAGATCACTTATATGTTAAACTTCCACTTTTATGCATTGTTTTTTAAAACATTAATTCAAGGTATGCTGAAGGTTTATAAAACACATTTCACTGTCACATGAAAAGTTAAACACTAGCAAATATAAACTATTGTTGTATATGCTTGGGGTTAGAGATTTTGTGGGGGTGTCTTTACAGGTGAGGATTTGTGTATGCATTTTCTACTTTTGTATGGGAGACTTTGGTGTTGGTAATAAGAAAATGTTCTTTTCAAATGTATTTTGACACTTTGACATCAATGTGAATTTTGATACGTAGCCATCCTTTCAAAGCAATGGGTAGCAGTTTTTAAATGTTATTTAACTAAGTTTTTTGGTCATCAATGCTAGTAAGCACTTCCCACTCTAAATATGCACTGTCTGTGATGTTACTCTGGTCATGAATTTAACATCTTAGCTTTTTTGTTGTTGTTCTGGGAGACAGATCCCAGGGAGCACAGGATATACCCCGTCTGCAGTCCTTCAGGACGGGAGGGCTAGGGGGAGTTCTTTGTTTTCAATCTTGAGGCAGTGTCTCACTAAATTGCCCAGTCTGACTTTGAAATTTAGATTCTCCAGCCTTAACTATTTTTGTTAAAATGTTATGTTCAGATTTAAAGGACCTAAAAATTATAATTCTTTAAACCCAAGATCTGAGATTTTTAAAATGCAACATGATCTTTTTTATTCCTGATAAAAATGTTAAGTAAAATATAAAAGTTTATTTCATCAATTACGTGCTATTTACATGGTGCTTTTTGACATACAGAGTAAGTCTAGGAGCTAATATTAAATCATTAAGAACAGAAGTGGCATTTGAAGTATTTAAGTATGTCTAATCAAATGGATTAGGATAAGATTTAAGACAAAGAAAAGATGCTATCACAACAAGCAATTTATTTTCAAAGCAGGGAAATTAAGGGCTTGAAGGAAACCTTAGAAACTTAAAAGAACTGGTATTTTAAATTTTGTTAGAGAACGGAGTGTAACATTCCAATTCTAGAGCTCTAGGACCCGATTTTGGAGCAAATCTTGGTTTCTTCATTCCAGTCTGCATTTCCCCACAATATAAGAACGTAATGATTCAGATGAGGAGATAAAATAGAATTATCCAAAACTTTTATTTAGGTAGTAAGAAAAAAAGCTTATATATCATTGCTTTTCCAATAGAAAAACAGCTTGTGAACATGTCTAATTTTTAAATTGATAGAAATTCTCAAGCACAATGTTACTTAATAACCTGTGTTACTATATGACATAGGCCTATAGAAGAAAATAAAACAATGACTTTACCTCATTTTGAATAGAATATATACTCAAGCCTCATTTACTTTTAGGATTACTATTACATTAATATTTTGGGAAATACTGCTTTTAAAATAGTCATAAGAAAAATAAATTCATTTCCTAGATAATACCTATGTAAATATTTGCAGGATGTAACTACTGAAACAAAAAACTAACATCACCCTTTCTAATTAGTTTAACTTTTTTAGAATTCCGTTTATTAAAATCATTTAATTATTAGGTAACTTTTATGAGTATGTTAAGTGAGGCAGTTTGCTAACAAATAGTATGTAGCATTATTCCTTTGGAATCTTGCTTTCTCTAACTTGCTGTATGAGTGTATACAACCAATTTAACATATGTAATTCAATTTTACTGCCTTCAAAAAGTAAATACTTAGAGAAGACTTAGTGGTTTAACATTTAAAAATTGAAACTGGGAAGAAGGCTTGCAGTACAAGTTAGGACTCTAATTAAAAAGTCTTGTTAATAGGTACGAGTTTTAAAAGCTCTAGAAAAATTGCTCAATATGCCCATTTTTTAAAAACATTCCTGTTCAGTGTGGTGAAATGTAGAAGAAAACCTTTCACAAGGTATTGACTAAGAAGTTATCACTACTCTGTTAAAAAGAAACATTCTAAGTCTTAAGAGCTTCATAGAAAGATCTAGAAAAACTAATACTGTCATACTCTAAAGGAAGAGATACTGTTAACATCTTTGGCGGTTTTAACTGTTCATTTGTTTTTTTTTCTAGTAATGATGGTTGAACCCAAGGCTTTCTGTTTTTTGGGGGTTTTTTGTACCAGGAATCAAAATTAGGCCCTTGTGCTTGCCAGGCAGGAGCTTATGCCACTGAGCTGTATCTCTGGCCCAAACTCAGGGATATAGGGCTTCTGTCCTGGGCTACATCCTCGGCTTTTCACTATTCATTTATTTTTTAAAAGAGGAAAAGGTTTATTTTGGCTCACAGTTCCAAATAATTGGGTTTCTTCCCCCGCTTCCTTGAGACATCTTGGATCCTCCCACCTTAGCTTCCCAGGGTGCTGGGGTTACAGGAGCACACCATCTTGATTGGCTTTCTTTCTTTAATATTTTTGACTAACCAGTCTCCAAGTGATAAAATACCTTTTTCTGGGTTCTTATTTTCTAGATTTTGCAAAAACAATGTAAAATGATTTTTGGAAGATGGGGCAGAATTCCTGAGTTGAGAATCTGACAGTTAAGCAAAAATTTTCAAAACATAGTAAAGTCACATCTAAAAATAAAGACCAAAACATTGTAGTCTTGAATTTATTTTAATTTGACCTAAATGATTCTGCCGCAAATTTTTTGGCAAGTGGTGGCTTAGAGTAACCAGAAACAAAAAGTTGTGGTCTGATTGCTACAGGCTTGGGATGGTTTCTTAAGGTGTTACATCCTCCAGAGTGTCACACACCTTCCATATACTCACACACAATGAAGTATTAGAAAACATTGAAATGATAGGGTAAGCCATGAAATTAGTACTGTATTGATTTCCTTTACTGTTTGCTGAACAGCTGCTTCATACCTATTGCACATAAGAGCACTACTCTGATGTACCTGAATAAAATGACAGGAAAGTCATTTAGGTTTGGAAATGACTAAACATTTTAGATTCCTTTTCTGTTTCATACAAATTTAAGGTCTTATTATTTCAAATTAATAATGGGCAGATCTCTTAAAATAATTACCTGTATTCTCTCTCCTAAATCAAGATATACTATATACTTTTCATGTTAGGTGTTTCCAAACTTTTGTGGCCCTGGTAAGATCAGTTGATTCAGGCTTTGCAGTTAAGAGACATACCTACCTCCATTGAAAAAAGTATTCTGTTGTATAAGCACTCCTAGAAAAATAGCCTTTTTAAGAAAATAGCATGAATCAAGCATGTATTTCCATAATTACAAATACCACTGTCAAAGTCTTTGATGTAGCATTTCACTGAGTATATATCCCCCTGATACAACTTACAGCTTAAAGAAAAGCTGTACAACTGACTTGTAATGGGACTCAATATTTCAACTAGTAAATGTTTCATTTGCTTTCTGAAAAAATACGAAGTTAATTAAAAAATTCTAAAATATTTTCTGTAACAAAGGGATAATGTGGATGCATACTGTTCAAATACAAGTATAATGAATGGCACATTTTCCAAACTCTGAAAATACTGATACATATATTAAAAAGTGGTAGAAAGCAAAACGTATTTTAAAATGCTGCTACTGAAACTAAGGTGATTATTTACAATGAAAATGAATTTGTAAATACAGTGAAAACACACAAAAATTATTTCTGCTCCTGAAGAAATTTTTTTACCCTCATATTTATTTTACTTAGTCCTGTATGGATCATATTAACTTTATGAATACAAGTGATAAATAATTTTAAAGTATACTTAATTTTCTGTACTTTGACAAGTTACCAAAATCTACTTGAACAAAGTGAACAAGCTAATTTGTTTTCATGATGAAACTTGGATTGGTAAAAGTAATGAAGTTTAAAATTTTTTTATATACTGTATATATATATATATATATATATATATATATAATTACCATATATAATTAGTGGAATACTGTATCAGTATAAACATTGTATTGAAATTTGTTTAAATGCTGTTAGGTTTTATTTGCAATGTCACCTGTTTAGGATTCCTATACAGCATAATCAAATTAAAAATATAAAGTAATCCATAGCAGCAAAAAAACTTTTTTGCACTGTTATTCTAAGCATAAACTATATATTTGGTATGATGTGACTAGACATAAATTTTATAATATATTTGAGGGTTTTTTTTTTATTATTGCCAAATTCTGATAATGAAGAAATTCAAGGAATGAGATTCATAAAATGATCTTTAAAACAACTGGGGAGAGCGTTACAACCTAGTTCTAAACTGTCCTTTTACTTTCTGTAAAGGCTTTGCCTTCCACAGTTGACCGTTTGATGAATATTTAAATTACTTAGACTAATGCTTGCATAGATTTTGAAAGAGCCTTAAAGTGAAAAAGTGACTCTTGAATGCCTTAAAATATGACTAGCTCTCTTCTACAGGCATACTAGTTACTTTCTTTGGGGTCTGTTTATTAAGCAATGCCTTAATATAAATGTCCCAGCGTTTCTGAAATACAGAATTCAAAGAGTCTTTTAAACCTTTTAGTTTTCCATAATAAATGCAAATATAACTGTTAAGTTTTAAAACATAATTGTACATTAGTAATTTAAACACATTACTAGAATTACATGGGTACAATGATCTGTCATACATACGTGGCTATTACCATCAATAAAATGTTTAAGATTTTTTATTACATATGAGCACTTATTCAAGAAGCTAGGCTTTTTAACATGACCTCCAAGGACAAAATTGCATATCTTAACACTATGAATGAAAAATACAGTTGTACAGTTTTTAAAATGATTTAAGTTTTAAGGGAAATTTTGAGGTAAAATGCAGACAGTTTCAAGCCTACAAGCAAATTCAAAGAACTGAAGGTATAATATTAAAACATTAAGACTTTTGCAATAAAAAGTATCCAGGTCAGTGGTTTAATTACATTCACATTTTTACTTTCATTTTGACTTTCAAGGCAGGAATAAGGGCTGGGGATATAGCTCAGCGGCACAAGTGCCTGCCTGGCAAATGCAAGGTCCTAAGTTCAATTCCTGGTACGAAACAAAAAAGTCAAAGCAGGAATATTTTATAGAACAGAAAGAACACTTAATTATCAAGATGGTGCTTAATGTACATAAAGTGTGATGCTTAACAAGTTGATTTCCAAGGAAAGGACTCAAATGGGATGAGGGAACAGGGAGACAAGGAGGTTCTAGGGTTGTTCATTACTGCTTTGGCAAGGCTTCCAAGGGTTCGGTGTGAATACTACACCTAACTTCCAGTTTAAAAAAAATAATAATACACCTAACAATGGAATTTTGCTGTTGTCCGATTTGGAATGGATGAATGTGCTGATTATTACATTTATTTCAGATAAAAGTTTTCACCAATACTGTGCAGTCATGACTTTCTCCTTTGCAACTTTGCAAAATACCCTACTGAATGATTACCCATTATTTGAAATGCTTGGCATCAGAAGGGTTTTTCAGATTGTTGAATACCTGCATATACATAATGAGATATCTTAGAGATGTTCCATACACACCTTGTAGACATACACTGAAGGTAATTTTATAATACAATTTCTAGTGCACCTGCATTTTGACTGTGATCCATCGCGGGGTCAGGTGTGGAATTTTCCGCTTGTGGCATCATGTTAACACTCAAAAAGTTGGCATTTCTGCAGCATTTCAGATTCTGGAATTAGGAATGCTTAGCCTGTAAATCACTTCAGGCATGGAGTGTGGGTGAGCACGATGTGAACTGTTTCTGGTCAGTATATTGTAGAAATTGACAAGTGTACTAAATAAATTCTATGCACATCAAATTGTCTTTTTCTTTTAAAAAATAGGACTTTTAAGGTTGTGTCTTTTATCTAAGTAATCTTATAATTAAGGCAAAATTAAATTTTGATATATTATCCCTTCAATGGTGTAATTGCATGTTAGTATTATTTAATTAAGGTATACGAGGTTGGGAGTTCTCCATTAGAGTTCCATTACATGCTGGATTTTAGTCATGACGCAAATTCTTACTTAAGAGGTTTTAGTTTTGTTGTTTGGTTTGCAGTGGTAGGGAGGAAACCCAGGGCTACACCCCAGCACCCTCCTCCCTTTTGAGGCCCCAAGTTACCCAGGCTGGCCTTTAAACTTGCGATTCTGACTCAGCCTCCAAAATAGCTGAGATTACAGCTATATGCTACTGTACCTAATAGTTTAAAGTTTTAAAAACAGGAGAGTTGCTTTTGAGAAAAGTTAGGTTGCCAAAAACAGTGAACTAGGCAAATAAAAATTTTGTTTCAGTGCCACTTTGCAGAAACCTTTCCTGAGAAGTTCTGAGAGCTGAGGTATAGGGCAGTGCAGAAGGATGAGCGAATTCCATCAGGATATACACACCAAACCTCAAACATCTGGCTGTTTTACAGTCCTCTAAAGGTAAGATCAGTTGTAAAGAGAATGGAAAATTCCAAATTACACACTTCTGCAAAAGGGCAACTAGATTTAGGCTGCTTAAGTTAGTCTGAAATCCTGACTAAAAAATATTGCCCAGGTGCTGTACTTCAGTGCTACAGCATTTCCCTAGTATGCTCAAGGCTACAGCTTTGATCTGCAAAACGGGTCTGTGTAATCTTAATTTTCATAAATTAGTAAACAAAATACAGGTATAGACTTTTCCCTATATAGCTTCTCACGCATTCCAAGTACAGGTATTTTAACAAATTGTCCAGTGATAAAGTGAAAAAAAAAAATGGCCTATTTTAGTATTACAAGGCTCTGGTAAACAGCTTAACTTTCAGAGCTTAACATTAAAAATAAAATAGAGCCAGGTGTGGTGGCGCACACATGTAATATTAGCACTTGAGAGGCTGAGGCAGGAGGATGGATGTGATTTTGGCCAGTCTAGGCTATATAGTGAGGTCAAGGCCAGCCTGAGCTCTAAGAGCAAGACCCTATCTCTATAAAGGAAGGGAAGTGAGAAGTGGGTGGACATAATCAGCATCTTAAATTGATCACCTTTCTAAGCTGTGGTTCGGGGAGAAAAAACCTATTGGAACAACTTTGTTTTGCTCTAAGTTGATATTAAGAGTTTTAACCAGTTGAATACAGATAGCAACACCAAGATAACAGTGAAGCCCAGAACCTCCCCCTTCTCACTAAAACCTTGGCGAGATGAAGAATTTGCCCTGCCCTGATGTGTCCATAAGAAAACCACATGTAATTTTGAGATGCTATGATTTAATAGTAGCCATTTGGGTATATATTAAATATCATTGTGATTTGCAATTTTCCATTAAAATAACCCTAAAGGAAGATAGCATTATCTATATTTTATAAGAAATCTGAGATTTCAGGAAGTTTGTCACCTACTGCTAGTCATACCTTTAATGATCTGAACACTTCTCTGTCTTGCTCTAATAGCTGTAAATCAAAGTATCAGTTAGGATTTTCACATTTAGTGATGTTATGCTGTGGTCTGCAATATAAATCTCTCTCTTAACTGCCAGCTTTGTAACCCCCCCCCCCTACAAAACAGTTACAGTAAAGCTCTTGGTCTTCAAGTATTCAACATTTTAAATACTTTTGAGTGGTGGTGAGGCCGTTTTGTTGCTATCTTGGGGGTTCTTCAAAGACATTAATCTACCCTATGGCAAAAAAAGGGGAAGTCAGATTTCTTAAATTCTTTCAAACCTTAGCATTTAACTGAGTTCTGCTTTGCTAAATGCTGCTTTCATGATGCAGTGAGACCCCTGCAAGTATCTTTTTATATTAGTCACTGATTATAAAGTTCACAAGACTATCAAGTAGACATTAGAAGAGATTATTTCTTCTGTTTTAAGATACTTAATTTTAAGTAAGATACTTAATTTTTTAAGTTAATTAATTTTATAATTTTAAGTAAGATACTCCATTTTTTGTTTTATTCAAATGTTATAATGAATTATCACATGGGAAATTGTGTAAACTCCCGCATTATCAAGGATTCTTAATGGCAATTTAAGCCTATCTGTCCCAGATTTCCTGATCTTGACCAGAAAATAAAAGCACTCATTCTATGGAAATCCATTTTCCCCACTTTTTTTTTTTTTTTTGGTATGGGGAATTGAACTCAGGACCTTGTGCTTGCCTGGCAGGTGCTTGTGCCACTGAGCTATACCCGTGGCCCTCCTACCTTTGAGGAAGCTGCCTTAGCATCTGGTAATCTGTCCCCTGTTTGACTATGGCAGTGAAGTAGGAAAATATTTTGTGTAGTAAGCATTTAAAAAATTATTGCTAGGAAGCTAGAAAACTGATTTAACAAAGCAATGAAAATATTTTCAATTATTCTAAAGTAAGACTTCCCATAGGATAAATCTTGTTTGCTAAGTTGAACTGAAATTAAATCAGTTTAAATAGTGTCCAGAATAGCAGAATATCAGCAGCAGAAATGACTTCAGGGACTAGCCTGGTCCATTTCGTGTTGCTGTAACTGAACGTCTGATACAAAGTAGTGGACAATGAACAGATTAACTTTTCACAGCCCACAGGCCCAGAGGGCCAAGATGAAGCGGGACACTTTAGACAGGGGCCTTCCTGTGCATCATCCCACTGCAAAAGGGGGAAGGCCAACGCAGCTCATGCACTTGAAAGAGGAAAGGGAACCAAACTCATCCTTCATCAGGACCCCACTCCCTTGGTAACAGCATTAAGCCATGTACTCTCATGACCCAGACACCCTTTAGAGGTCCCACCTCAACCTTGCTACATCAGGGATTCGTTTCCAACACAGTGGGGCACATCCAACCAAAGCAGAAACATTCCGTCTAAGCTCCCATCCAGTAGCTGGTTTCCCTATGGAACATTTTGAACAGCAATGCAACACATTCTCTAGAAAGTAAAAACTCTCAATATCATTCAAGTATGTTTCTAACTGTACCCTCATGTAATAGTTTATACTTATATAATGCTGAAAGTCTTGCTTTTAATTTCCACCCATATGTACATTTGTGTCCCCTGGAACTATTAAATCATTAAATGAGTGATTCGGTTTCACTGAGATAAATTTAATTCCATTCTACAAATTTATTTCTAGAAATACAAAGTATGCGAATGCTTTTCACAATAGAAGATATCTCTACCTAGTTCACAACCGTATCAGTGATCTTTAAATTTTAGAGAAAATCATACATTACTAATCCTTATTACTAAAAGCAATAAGGAATTAATTCCTAAATACTATAGAGATTAAAGAATTTCAAGTGCTTATCTCCTTGTAAAATTCACATATAAATTCCAGTAAAACACATTCTTACCTCATTTTTCCATGCAACACCACCCCTTCAGTTTTACACACTACCTCTTATGCTCAAGAATTGGCAAGTAGAAAGATGAGGTTTCCACAAAAATTTATTGTTCATTATTTTTAATTGTCATGACAATAATTCACATATGTAAGTCAACATCATTTAAAAGACAGCTGGTGCCATCACTTTAACTGACATTTACCAGTCATAGTACCTAAGTCACTGGAATTCTTTCCTCTCATTTTTTTTTATGTAACACTGATGAACTAGTGGAAGCAGTTTCCCTTCTTTGTGAAGCCTGTGAGTGTCAGTTGCACCTCCAATAAAAGTTCCATTGACAAATATTCTTGGAACCTGTTAGATAAACAAGATAATTAGGTCTGTCCTTAGTATAAGTAGAAAATCATTTTAACTGAGTACTATTTTTAGAAGAAAATAAAGAATAACTTCCCCAAGATACAATAATAAATTGCAGAGCTAAAATTCAAATCCAAGACAATCTGATTCTAAAGCCTTTCCTACTTATCCCTGGTATATACTGGGTTATAACCTGTGTCTATATGTCCCCACAAAGCCGCTTTCAGTCATCGGTGGGGCTTTTTCAGAGCTGACTGGAGCTACTGTGTGACACTGGAAATTTCCTGGTGCAATGCTAGGATCAAGGTCACCAGGACTAAGGGTGAGGCTACCCTACCCTAAGTAGTCTGAATAAGATAAAAGCGGCAGAAAAATGCTGTGAAGGTCCCTTGTTGCTTTTGCTGTCTTCTGCCTGCCATGAGCTGTTCTATATGAAGCCTTGGAGCCAGCCAATTATGGACTGAAACTTCTACAAACTGAGCTCAATAAATTTGTCCCCCTTTAACTCTGGGTGCTATTTTGTCTCAGCAGTTAAGTAAGACATACTGTAAATGATAAAGCAGTTGCTAGTTAATAATATTTAAGTAATTCTTTCTTACATACGTTTACTAACAGAGTACGCTATATACATATACAAACGAGAAATGGCAACACTTTTCCCGCTTCTGTATATTACAGAAAAACCTATAAACTTCAAGACTGTAAAACATGGAGCAACAGCAACACATCCAACTTCATACAACACCAACATACACAACTTAATACTACTGGATGTAAAAGATCAGATAAACACCAACACAATTACCGTATAGCAGGAAACCTCAATACCCCACCATCACAAATAGATAAATTAGACAAAAAATAAATACCAGAGATGAATCAAACTTTCAAACAAATGGACTTAATAGATACCTGAGTGCTCTACCAAACAAGAGAATATGTATTCTTCTCGGTAGCACATGGAGCTTTCTCCAGAATAGATCAGGTGCTAGCCTGCAAAGCATACTTAAGTAAATGCAAAACAACTGAAATTATCCCATGCATATTATCAGAACCTAGTTCAATGAAATTAAATGGCAAAGGAAACCACAAAAATTATGCAAATAAATACAAAATAATACTTTGTAATAATAAATTGGTTGCAGAAGAAATCAAGAAAGAGCCTGATGTGGTGGCACAAGTGTGTAATCCCGGCATTTGGGAAGCTGAGGCAGGAGGATTGCCTTGAGTTGGAGGCCAGCCAGGGCTCCATAGTGGGTTTAAGGCCAGCCTCAACTGACCCTAAAGACAGTGAGATCCTGTCTCGAAAAATAAATCGAACAAATTAGACAATTTCTCAAATCAAATGATAATGCCAGCACAACGTGACAATGAAAGCAAGCCTAAGAGAAAAATTCATAGCTGTGAATGCCCACATCAGAAAAACAAAGTGAATCCAAATAACTCAGTAATGCATTTCAATGTCCTAGAAAAATGAACAAAACCAAAGCTGGTACAAGGAAGGAAATTATAAAGATCAGAAATTAATAAAATTAAGACCAAAATGAAAAAGAATCGATGGGCTGAAGAGCTGTTTCTTTCAAAGAAGAAATAGGGAAGCTCTTAGCCAGTCTTACCAAAAACAGTAAAGACCCAAATCAATGCAATTAGAAATGAAAAAGGTAAAATCACACCAGGCACTGTCAATATCCCATTATTAGTAACTACTTCAAAAAACTATACTCCAATAATCTGGAAAATTCAGAAAAAATGGATAGATTCCTAGATACATATGAGTTACCAAAACTGAACCATGAAGATATAAAAAACTGTGTAAAACCCAATAACAGAATAAAATTGACACAACAATAAGCCTAGCAACTAAGGAAAGCCCACGTGTGGATGGACTCACAGCTAAATTCTACAAGAACCTCATGGAAGAACTATCATCAATAGTCTTCAAACTCTTTAATGAAACTGAGAGAGAAGGGGTACTTCCAAAGTCATTCCTGGAGTTAAAACCAAAATCACCCAAGGATCCAAGCAAAAAAGAGAGCTACAGGCCATCTCTTTAAAGAACACAGATGCAAAATGCATCTGCAAAGAACATAGATGCAATATCTTTGACAAGATATTGGCAAACAAAATGGAATAAATCATCAAAAACATACATTATGACCAAGTTGGCTTCACCTCAGGAATGTAAGGATAGTTCAACACACACAAATCAATAAATATATCACATAAAGAGAAACAAGAACAAAAAAAAAATCATGATCATCTCAGTAGGCACAGAAAAGGCATTTGACAAAATCCAACATCCAGTCATGATTTAAAAAAAAAAACCTGAAGAAAAAGGGTATGGAAGGACCTTAATGAATCTGACAGAAGCTATTTATGACAAACCAATAGCTAACAACATACTAAATGAGGGAAAAACTGAAAGCATTCCCTCTAAAATCAAGAACAAGATAAGGATGCCCACTGTCACCACTTTTATTCAATGTAGTACTCAAAACACTAGCCAGAACAATTAGGAAAGACAAAGAAATAAAAGGGATATATCTAGGAAAGGAGAAGTCAAATTATTACTCGCAGATAACATGGTCCTCTACATTTAAGACCCAAAAAATTCCATCAGAAGTCTCCTACAATTAACCAAATTCAGCAGTGGAGCAGGATATAAGGTCAACACACAAAAATCGAAAGCACTCCTGTCACCTTAATGAACTTACCAAGAAAGAAGTTAGGAAAGCAATACCATTCATAATAGAATCAAGAAAAATTAAATACTAGGAATTAAGGAAGTGAAAAACCGCTATAACAAAAAACGACAGCACTCTGAAAAAAAAAGATCAAAGAGGACATCAAAAACTGGAAAGATATCCCGTTCCTGGATAAACAGAACAAATGTAGTCAAAACAGACATACTTCCAAGACTGATACGTGTACTTAATTCAATCTTAATAAAAATACAAAAAGCATTCCTCAAATAAGTGGAAAAAACAGTTCTACAACTCTTATGGAAACAGAAGACTCAGAATAGCAAAAGCAACCCTAAGTAATAAGCAAAGCAGGAGGCATCATAATCCCAGATTTCAAGGTATAGTACAAAGCTACAGTGACAACAGCAACATGGTACTGACATAAAAAGACATGTGGATCAACAGAACAAAACAGAGGATGCAGAAGCAATTCCAGGCATTCAACTATGTGATCTGGGACAAAGGGGCCATAAACATGTGCTAGTGGAGAGATGCCCTCTTTAATAAATGGCACTGGGAAAACTAGCTAGCCAAATAAAAGCCTCAGCCAGCTGTGGTGGTGCATGCCTGTCATTTTAGCACTCAGGAGGTTGAGGCAAGAGAATTGTTGAGCATTCAAGAGCAGCCTGGGCTACAAGATGAGCTTCCGGCCAGCCTGATCTGCATAGCAAGACCCTGTCTCAAAAAGACAAAAAAAAAAGCCCTCAATCAAAAGTATGGACAATTTAAATAGTTCTCAGAGGCAGCTGTACAAATAGCCATTAAATACAAGAAAAAATGTTCAGTACCTCTGGTCGTTAGAGAACTGCGAAGTACAACAACACTGAGATCCACCTTATTTTAGAAAGAATAGCTATCATCAAGAAATCAAACAATACGAAGCTGGTAAGGCTGTGGGGAAAGAAAGGAATCCTACACTGTTGATTGTAAACTAGTACAACCATGATGGAAATCACTATGAAGATTGCTCAGAAAACTAAAACAAGAAAGTTCATTCAACCTAGATACTCCCCTTCCATGTATCTTCCCTCCAAATTTAAAGACACCATATTACAGTGATACATGTATATCCACGTTTATAGCAGCACAATTCATAGCAGCTAAATCTTGAAAGTGGCCTATACGTCCATCAATGGATGAAGAAAATGTGTTATTTATACACAACAGAGTACTGCTCCCAGGAATAAGGATAAAGCCGAGTCATTTGTAGGAAGATGGGTGCACCTTAAAACCGTAATATTCATTGAAAGGTCTGATACACAAGCTTAAACTTTACATGGTTTCTCCGAGAGGAGAAACCCAAAATATAAATAAAGAGCAAAATAAAAGACAGATAGTGAGAAATAGGGAGATACAGTCTTTTGCAAATGGAAAAAGAACCAAGAGATGGAGGAAGGGGAAGGGATGAAAAAATAAGGAAGGTGTGTTCTGTATATGCACCAACTCCCCATGAGGGATGTAATCAGTATGTATTGCCAACATGTACTAAAAATAAAAATTGAAAATAAATAAAACATGGAGTACTACAGCTCTCTATTTTCACAGTAAATGGGAGACCGGTCCCTGTTTTACACTGTACAACTCACGGGAAGAATACTACACTTTTATACCACAAAAGGCTTCAAAAGGACTCAACGATCCATAGACAAGTGGTGATCACAACACCATTACCCCGCTTATCCTAGTCAAAACACACACATGCAGTAATAAAAAATGTATTCACTCTGCTGATTCCTATTCTAACAATCTGGTTTCCGGATCTGCCATTTCTTTATCAATCTAAGATCTTCAGAGGTCTGGCCTGCTTTTCCTAACATGAAGGTCTAGACCCGTGATGGCGAACCTTTTAGAGACCAAGGGCCCGAAGTGCATCATCCCAAAAGCCCACCTCTTTATCGCAAAGTGGAACACCGCCCCTGTGTGCACTGCTGTCCGATGCTTGGCTACTGGGGCGATGGTGGGACGATGCTGGGGTGACTTGGCTTACATGCTGAGAGGGCTCTGCATGTCCACTGCAGCAAGCGGGCTGCAAGTTCACCACCACGGGTCTAGACTCGAGGTGATCCAAATCACGTCTGGTACGGTACAAGGAACAGCACAGCTGAGCATATACTCACGGTTCGTTCGCCAGTCATTTTGTAAAGAGCATCTTGAAACTGGTTCCCATATTCGAGTGTGTCCAATTCCACCACTTTATAATTAACATTCATATCGTGGAAAATCTTTTTTGCCATTGTACAGTACGAACAGGATGTTTTTGAGAAAATCACCACACAGTTATCAGAAATTGTTTCCTGAGATAAAACAAAAACTCCTTTTAATTCTGGATATCATGTTTTAGAAAGAAATTATGGTTCTGTGGAAAGGCTATAGATTTTGGAGTCTCATAACTTAGGGCTCTAAGAATCTGTAAGTTTCTATGATCCATTTTAATATATGCAGATTGAGGATATTATTCATTTTGAATTAATATTAGGAGCAGCAGTAAAAGTGTCTAATATGGAGTAGTAAAAAATAACAATAGATCCAATTCATATAGAACAAACACTTCTGTGTACCAGATGCTGTTCTCAACACTTTGCCCCAAATGATTATGAGACTTTGGTACGGACATTAGCAGAGCCTGTGAAGTTTTTTGTTGCTGTTGTTTACTACTGCCGATACCAGTCAAGCTGTCCATAGCTAGGGATGCATTCTGATTTTGGCCTGGGCATTTGCTGACCAGCTCTCTACCCTAACACAGAACCTAGGATACAATAGGTTTTACTGCATACTGACTGTTACTCCATAAACAATCCCCTCAGGGATACTATATAGTTCCTTTTCTCTTTTACTGCCAATCTTAGTTAATTCTGCCTCTGAAATTCCGTACGTACATATTGCTTTTCTTGCAGCCTCTTAGCCATGCCTGTTTTTTCATTCTCTTCCTTACCACCTCTTTCCACCGCACATAGTTTCTGCCTTGCCTGGGAGTGTACTACAGTGGTAGATCTTACACCTGGCATGCAAGGCCCTGGGTTGCAGCTGCACACATGATCTACATTTAGTTGAGTTAGCTAAATTCATAGCTCTTGAGTGTAACAGTAATACTGGGAACACTGTACGCTGAAAAAAGCAGTCAACTTCATAGATCCAATTTGCAGTAAGGATCCTTTTAAGGGTAAGTTGTATGAATTCTGACTACCAAAATGATATGGGCCTTCACTGTCATGTGGGTTACTTGAGAGTAGAATTTAAGTATTAATTTAGTAATTCACTTGATGAACTATCTCAAGTTTGGGCAATGAGGAAGCTGATTAAGTATGTAAAACAATTATTCTTTTTCTGCAGGGAAAAGCTTTCCTAAGTCTCCCATGTTACTCACTTGTATCTGGTTCAGAGGTGTAGTTGCTGACTTCCCCAAAGATGAGGTGCTGTTCCCCATCCTAAAAGGAATCGGAAAGGGCAGTGCATTTACTGTCATCATCTAACCTGGGTTCCATTTGAAGAATGGAACTTTTCCTTGTAAATACAAATATATCCAAACATACAGAATAGATGAAAAATTTTACTCACCAATAAAAATGATCAGTTCACAAAGTATTTGTTTACTAAAACCAAAAAGGCCTTGTGCTTATCTAATTCGTTTCTGAAGGTTTTTGTTATTAGATAAAATCACATTCACTGTGTTTAAAGTCTGGCACCTCTTATGGATAAATTCATAACCATGAAATTGTAAATACTCTGTCCTACTGATAGCATGATCATTCGTTTAAAAATATGGCTTTCATTTCCTTCTTAAAACACACAAAAACTACATGAATATTCTGTGACTCAAGGAACCTATAAAGATTTAAAGATTTTTAAATGGTAGCACATGCCCATAACACATGCTACTCAGAAGCTTCAGGCAGGATTGCAAGCTTGAATCCAGCCAGGGAAACGTATTGTTAAGACCCTTCCTTAAAATAAAATTTTAAAAGGACTGTAGCTCACAGGCAGAAGGCTTGCCTGGCCCTGGGCCCTTGTACCACGACCATGGGGAAGAAAAAGTTTAAACTAAGTATTTCAACTGCAATGAATTCATAGCTCCCAAATTTTCCAGTCAACAAAATAGAAACAACAGACACAGCAACATGAGAGGAAAAAAAAAAAAGGATCAGTAGTCACTTCCACCTCAGAGAGTTTTGTAACAACTAAAGGAACTGATACATACAGAAAGTAGACCTGGGTCTTACACATAGGATGTATTCACTAGCATCTGTTAACACTAGTAATTTCTCATGTTAGGGACTCATCATCTCAACGTTTATTATCTAAGAGCTAGCTGCTGGAAGCTCATAAAAGGACGCATTGATTAAGCAGGAAAATATTCACTAAAGACCTGACCAGTTTGGTGTGATCAAATCTCTTCCTTTATTCCTAGAACCTTTCTTTCCCCTACCTATTAATCTTCCTCGGTCCGCCACACCTTACTGCACTGCAGGAGCAGGCAAAACTTCATGATGCAAAGGAGCTGTAAAGTGAAATTACTAATCTCTAAATGCTTCAAGAGAATTACTCAAATATCTAAGTACCCACAGAATAAGATAATTGAAAGCTTAAACACTTTTGAAAATATGTTCCTTATTATAATAGTTTAAGAACTCCAATTTTGATAGAACAGTGCTCTCTCCAAATCTCTTTTTCTTTGCATTTCAATTTTAATATTGTTATACACAGAAGCTAATATTTACATTTAATTTCATTTTTTACGGGTTTCAAATTTTTAAAAATTATATCGCGTAATATTTTAGTACTTGCCCCGCTTCCACCAGTCCCCAGACGTGGGGATCAAACTCAGGGCCACTGGGCCAAATCTCGAGCTCCTTTTTTATATTTGAGGTACGGTCTCAATGAATTGCCGAGGTAGGACTCTAACTTTCGATCTTCCTGCCTCAGCCTCCTTAAGTGCGGGGATTTCACGTGCGTACAATACAGCTGACTAATAAATGGCTTTTTCCAGTATATATCATCTTTGCACGGTGAAACTGCTCTAGTGATGGCACACTTAGAGTAAGGAATCTGTAACAAACATCATCTTCAGATATAACAAAATAAGTCTTAGAACTATCACAACAAATTATCTCTACACAATGTCTGCCATGGTTAATTCCTTGTTTTACTAACAGATAAGCAAGAATACCATTAAAACGAAGGGTCTGTGCGCTTATCTCAAAAAGAGGCTAGTAATCACCCTGAGAGGAAGAGAGAGTTTGGAGAAAAGAGCTTGGGTTTTCGAAGCTGATCCAGAAAAGAAAGGGTTATGCAGCACCGCCTGGACCCAAGAAGAGTATCTGGATGGCATAAACCAGAGTTTACTTGGTTTATCAAAAACATAAGTCTTTAGGAGAACTAGGACTTAACCATCATCTTCACATCACCCACTACAGCATTTCCTACTGAACCAGTTCAGCAGAACCTTCCTAAGAAAATGTTTAGATCTAGGAGAAGCATTCTAAAAAGTGACCCACTTCCGTTCCGCACAACTTCTGAAAGGCACCTTTTCCCTTCAATTTCTAGTTGAGGTTGGTAAAAGCTATCCCCTGTGGAGAGGGAATCCGCAGAAGTAAGCTCAACACTGATGCGACTGGACCTTTCAGGAGGGCCTCTAGCTCGGTCGGGAGACTTAACCAAGAGTTCCTAGATCATGCAGTGGGTTACTGCAAAGTCGGAGGTGGAAGCGCTGGCTGGCACCAACATGCCAAGTGGCAGGACCGAGAAGCGCCTCGGTCGCCTGCTGCTGGGTCCCCCGCAGGTAAGCGCCAGGAAAGCATTGCCGTCGGCCCAGCCAGGAACAGGAATGTCACCGTCCCCTGCCTCAAAGCCTTGGCCATTTACTAGGCCCCGTCACCTTCACTGCCTGCGATGGGGTTGCCACATTTAATAAAAATGACGAGCAGTTAAATTAGAATTTCTGATAGGCAGCGAACGCCTTCCGTTTTAAGTACGACAGTGCACGCGTCCTCACGCTCCGCCGCTGTTGATCTGCAATCGCAATAGGTCACGGGCTCGTGCATGTTCCCCAACATCCCCCGGCAGGGTGTCCAAGCGACGCGAGCGGCCCCAGGAGACGGGATCCCGAGTCCCACGCCCGCCTTGGCGGCCGGCCCTGCGCGCCCCTCCGCTCGGCCCTGCAACCCCTCTCCTGCTTCCTCAAATCGCGCGAGGCCTCCCCGCCGGGGCCAGTCCCGCCGACCGCGCCGCGTACCCAGAAGCCGCGGCTGCTCCTGCGCTCGCCTCCCAGCGGAGCCGCCCCACCGAGAAACCCCGGCGCCCGACCAGCAGCGACCCCGCCAGCGCAGCGCGCCACCAGGACATGGTCAGACCTCCGCGCCGCCGAGCGAGCGCGCGCCTGGGACGGCGGTCGGCAGGCCCCGCCCCCGCGTCACGCCCCGCCCCCACGGAAGGCCCCGCCCCACCGGGCTGCCCGCGCTACCGCCGGTCTCGTGGGCGCTCTACGCACTGGCTCCCTGCCTGCAACCGGGGATCCCTGCGGGGCGGGGCCGAGGCACGCAGGCCCGGCGACCCCGCCCACGGTGACGAGACGCGGACGCAGCCGGAGACTGAGCCGGAGAGTGAGCTGGAGACTGAGCCGGAGACTGAGCCGGAGACTGAGCCGGAGACTGAGCCGCCGCCTGGCGGAGCGCGCACCCTGGCTGCCCTGGGCCTTGCCCAGGGTGCGACCTAGTTAGTTCCAGGGTGTGGGAAGCTCCTCTAGGGTCCCAGGTGCGTGGAAACCCCGCCGGAGAATTGTGACCAACGTTCTGGCGACGAAGAAGGAAAACCCTGACGTCCGCAAAAGGATCCAGGAGCCTGGGCTTTTCACCACAGTGGCGCGGGGCGGCTCCCGGGCCGGGCTGGCGGGGCGGGGCGCCTCCGGGCGGAAGACCCCGTGCGCCCCGGGGCTGTTGGCTTTACGCTCAGAATTAAAACAAAATGGCCCAGTGTGGAACGCTCCTTGCAAAGAAAGACTGTCCAAGATTGTCTCGAGATAAAAGTGAAATTAGAAATTAAAATAGCCCAGAGATGTTTCTCCATACCTTTGAAAATGGGCCAGAGCTGTAAACGACAATATTACCCAAGCCACTGGGTGGTGGTGGTTAACACCCCTTGGTACCTCTCTGTAGCCCGGGAGGGTCAACGTCTGTTTGTATTTACTGAGGTCACTGACACCTGTTTGTTGAAGACAAAGATCACAAATGGTATGTCCAGAATTCTAAACAATTATTAGAACAGTGCAGACTTTCAAACCCAGGACCACTCTGTCTCTCTGTCTCTGCTTGTCTCTCTTTCGACAGACTTGTGAAATCTCTGAGTTACCCAGGTTGTGCTGGAGGGGGATTCTCCTACCTTGTCCTCAGAGACTGATAGGATTACTTAGAGCTCCACCGTGACTACATCAGATCTTTTTGATCTTCTGTGTTGAACTAAATTTAAGGTTCGTGTTAAGGTACAAAATTAAGCTTTTCTGCTTTTGACCTTTCTTTTTTTAACGTCTTATTTCACTGCTTTAGAGAAGGATGAAAGTTCATTGCAAAACAAACATCTCCAAAGTGTGTGAAGTCATTTTTCATAAACCCAAATTTGACTACAAATTAAGATGTGTTATCTATATAATGTAGGATTTTTTAATGAAAAAGACAACTATTTAGGAAATTTACTGTTAACATCTGTTTTCAAGAATATTAGCATATTGTCTCAAATTGTTATATGAAATAAAGGCTATTATACATTGAAACAATCATGTTACAGTTTAATATTCTATAGATGGATGATATTAAGCACAGAATTCTTTGAAACAAACAATTCTAAAATGCAAGTACTAAAAGCATTATGCCTGTTGTTTTGGATATGTAATATACAGCAGTGTAAATGTATACTTGAAATTTGCTGCCTAGATTTTAAGTATTCCCACCAAAAACAAAAGTAGGGCCAGGGATATAGCTCAGCAGCACAAGCGCCTGCCTGGCAACTGCAAAGTCCTGAGTTCGATTCCTTGTACAAAAAAAAAACAAACACAAAAGTAACAATGAGGAGAAAAAGGATATGTTAATACTAGATTCATTATGGTGGGTACAACGGAATGTATATTAAAACAACAAGCTGTACAACAAGCTTAAGTATATATTTTATCAGTTATACTTCAATAAGATAATGTGCTGGCTCCGCCCTTAGAAGTATAGCGTGAACATAATAGGAGTTGTCTAGCACAGGTAAATGAAGAACACAGTGGTGGGGCTGGAGATAACAGCTCAGTGACACGGGGCCTGTCTGGCAAGCACAAGGTCTTGAGTTCAATTCGTGGTACCCCTAAAAAAAAAAAACAAAAAAAAAAAAACCATGATTGTAAATACAATCTTGTACTATAATTTTTTTTCTTGTCTTTTTGAGACAGGGTTTTGCTGTGTGGCTCAGGCTGGCCTTGAACTCACCTTGTAGCCCAGGCTGGCCTAGAACTCCAGCAATCTTCCTGCCTTGGCCTCCTGAGTGCTCAGATTACAGATGTGTACCACCACACGTGGCCTGAGTACTATAATTTTTGTGTTTATATTTTGTTGTAATTATGTATGCATTTAATTGTACAAATTAATAAGTTTTATCATGACATTTCTATGCATGCATGTATGGTGCTTTGATGCGGTGTTTCCTCTCTTCTATCAAGTTCTATAATTTTTTTCTTGCCTCAGCAAGGTAGAGCGATAAAATGGTAAGAAAAATTCTGAGATGTCCTAAATTTAATTGAAGGGCCAGAAGATGGAGAAAAGATAAAGGAAGTTAATCAGTTATCAGCCACAAGCCAAGCCAACAAATAGTATCCCACACAGGCTGGGAATAGCAGTACTCACCTGTAATTCCAACACTCAGGAGCCTGAGGTACAAGGACCACCAAATTTAAGAGCAACCTAGACTACATAGCAAGACCTTGTCTCAAAAAAAATTTTTTTTTTCTTTTAAAGAAAAGGTATCCCAATACTAGAATACTGTGTATGCTGATACTGAAACCCGAGTGACCAGAACACCAGGCACCATCACATCCTGCTTTCAGCAAGTACTTTGTATGCACGGTCTTCCTATCCCACTTCCAGCCCTGTTCTCTAGCCATTTCAGGGTAAACAACTCATGCTTTCTTTCTCCAAATTATTGTTATAAAAATGCTCTTGGCTTAAAGTGTAGAGGACATATTTGCCAATAGCCAGCTAACCCTACTGCTGGTATCTGTGGGAACTTGTCTTGGAATCCACTGTTTTGTAGTTTGAAGCTGTAACAGTCCAATAAGCTCTTTTTTCTCAGAGAGCCCTATGTCTCAAGAGTTTTAATTTAACAGTATCAACTAAGAGAAGTGAGATATGTTAAGAATTTTTTGTTTGTTTGTTTTTTAAGACAGGGTCTTACCATGTAGTCAAATTTAGCAATCCTCCTGCCTCAGCCTCCTGAATGCTGGGATTGCATGCCTGTAATCCTGGCACTTGGGAGGCTGAGGCAGGAGGATCATTGCAAGTTTGAGGCCAGCCTGGGCTACAAAGTGAACTCAAGGCCAGCTTAAATTGCATAGCGAGACCCTGTCTCAAACAGAGCCCCTTCCCCAAAAAGGATTTCTTTAAAACTCGTTTTCTATAGCTTAAATTGTTACAAATTTAGTTAATACCATGGCAGTTTTATTCCCCATCTGGAGATGAAAGGCACTAAGATTGGTGTATTACAAAATGTAGTTTAAAAGAGGTATGCAGTGGGTCCAGCCTATGGACCTTAGACATCTGGGAAGCCTTACACATTTTTCCTAAAATACTGTTTTTTAAAAAAAAAATCATGATTGTGAGCCATCAGGGCCAGCTGTTTTATTAGTTTCCTAAGGCTACTTTAACAAATTCATATGAATAGATACTTACGCTTTTGCGTTTCTGTGGGCCAAGTCTGAAATCCGGCAGGGCCTCGTGCCTTTGAAAAACTTCTGAAAGGGAGAAATGATTTCCTGCCTCATCCCCAGCCTGGCGGCTCCAGGAATTCACGGCTTCTTTGTGACCATATCTTGAATTTCTGTATCTTTACATCACCTTTCCTGTATGTTTCGGATAAAGACTCTTTTGATTAGACTTGGGGTCCACCTGGATAATCCAGAATGATTTCAAGTCAGAATCCTTAACTAGCTTAAATCTGCAAAGACTCATTTTTCTGAATACGGTTACATGCTCAGCTTCCAGGTATTTGAGCTGGACATTGGAAAGATGGGAAGAACATTTGGTCAAACTACCTCAGCCACAGAACCCAAAATGTTCTAGGAGAAGCATGATACTTCACTGACAAGACCAAACCCAGCTATACTTTTTATTTTCCTACAGGCCTTCTCTAGTCTTTATAGAAACCTGGGGATAGAAGGCACCACAAATGGAGGTCTTAGATGTTATTCAAAACTATCATATTAAGCCGGGTGTGCTGGCACACACCTGTAATCCCAGTACTCAGGAGGCTGAGGCAGGAGGATGGTTTTGAGTTCGAGACCAGCCTGGGCTACAAAATGAGCTCAAGGCCAGTCTGAACTGCATAGCAAGACCCTGTCTCAAAACGATGAAAACAAAAACAAAAAAACCCTATCATATTCAAGAAGGTTCAAGTTCCTAACTAAAAAAGGAAATGGATAAGTAAATGTCTCTCTTGGTGATGTTAAAATGTGCTAACATAGGAAGAAAAGCATTCTTTAAGAATTTATTCAGAATTTTTAAAGGGTCACAACTAAAAGATATTTAAGTGTTCTGAGTCCTGGAAGTAAGGAAAAGCCAATCAGAATTGTTTTTATATCTTTATGGTATAATTGGACACAAGACATTCCTAAACCTAGTACACTTAGGAAGGAGGTAAAGGATACACACAGATTAGTGGAACTGCTGTTAAAGAATGTGATCATTTTACAACTTTCATTTGCTGAAGAATTAGCATCCAGTGTGCCTCGAATAATAGATGTATATCATTTTTATAACTGGAAAATATACTAAACCTCTGAGTCAATAAACTTGGAAGGACAAGTGTAGAAAATGTGTTTTCCAGTGTGAGCAAAGTGTATTTTTATAAAGATTTTGTGCGAGCTACACACCTCGCACTAGACATCCCTAACGCAGAGCGCCGCCTGCTGTGACAAACATGAGGTGGCAGATTTGCTTCCTGACCCTCACTTTTGTGTGTTTTGTCTTTCTGTCAGTGATCTGTTGCCTGTCTTATTCCATACCAAACTATTGACTTCTTTTTAGTATCAGGAATCAAACTCCTGATCTCACACTTGCCATTGCCAGGCTGGCGCTTATGCCCCTGAGTCATATCCCTGGTCCTACCTTGTCTTATTTCACGTTGTCAAGGGGCTGCAAACCTTCGTGTTTATTCTTTCGTTATAATTCAAAAAGGAAAAAATAAGTGGAAGAGCTCTGTTTCTACTTTCCCTGGGAATATTATCATAGCTGACCCTGAAAATGTACTCAGTAGTTATGTCAGCTTTCCATTACTGTAAAAAACACCTGAGGAAATCAGTGTAGAAAAACAAAATTTGGGGGCAGAAGGATCACTGTGAGTTCGAGGCCAGCCTGAACTGCATAGTGAGACCCTGTCACAACACTCTCCCTCCAAAATTAGGTTCGTTTTGGCACACAGCTTTTGAGGTCTTGCACCATGATTCCTTGGTCCTGCTGCTCTTGGGCCTGTGGGAACGCAGTACGCCGTGATGGCCCAGTTTCCTAACAGGACAGAAGAGGATGCAGGAAGAAAAGACCAGAATCTCATAGTCCCCATCATGGACATCTCCCCAGCGACCTAAACCCTCCACTAGGCCCCGATTCTTAAAGGTTCCTTCTAATAATGGCAAGCTTGGGGACTAATACTTTGATACCTGGGATTTGGGCGGACATTCCAGATCTAAACTGTAGCAATAGATGGAAGGTTTTAATTCTTTTGTTTTCCTTGAGACAAGGTCCCTCTACATATTAGTGTAGGTTTCCCTTGCAGTCACTATGTAGCCCACACTGGCCTCCAGTTCACAGTGATCCTCCTGTCTCAGCCTCCCAAGAATTACAGGCATGTGCCATCACACCTGCCTATTTCTTGTTACAAAAGAGTGAAACATGTCTTGAAAAATATAACAAACAAAATAAAGAACATATTCATAATTGAGTAAGTTTAGTTGACACGGAAGAGAGAGAGAAATGTCAATGGCATTTCAAAAGTTATAGCGATGTTATTCTACCGAATCTCTCCTTGTGGTGTAATGATTGATACAAAAGTATAACAGAATAATGTAACATATTATTATATGAGTGCATCGAATCAAATTTGCTTAAATGTAATACAATTTCCCATTAATCTCAGAGGGCTTTCCTGATCAACTGATATAAGATAGCAACACTTTTATCCTGCTACACTCTTCTTCAGAGCTTTGTAACCATCTGAGTTGTCAGGAAGTGTATATGTACTTCTGGTTTGTATTTAGTGTCTCCCTCATGAGAATACAAGTGACGAAGTGCAAAAAATTACTTCATTCTTGCTGAATTTCACGAAAATTTACCAAGGAACCAGTATAGTTTTAAAATGCAATTTTAAATAGTTTATAACTATATTCAAGTTTTAAAATATAATTTAAATTTTAAAATACATTTAAAAATTTATCGATGTAGAAATAAAAATGCATGTTCTGAAATTAAGTGATACAAATAAATTTAAATAAATTTACACAGGAAATAAAATTTGTTCAAACAAAACACTGATAATTTTCACAGAAAAGAACTGTGATAGCCCGTCATGGTGGCACATACCTATAATCCAAACTGAGGCAGGAGGATGGCAAGCTATTATGTATGGTATTTATTTCAGTACTGTTAACCTTACATTTCAGTTCTGTTTCTCAATTCATGGAAAAAGAAATATATTTAATTTTGCATTTCAGAAAATAAAACATTTTTATCATTCATTTGTCCAAGCTAAATCCTCTAGTTCCTGCTCAGAATGTACAAAGTGAGATAAATGCCATTAGTAAAGCCAGGCATCGTGGCACACGCCTTTAATCCCCGCACTCAGAGCACTGAGGCTGGAGGAGACCTGGTACAAAGCGACTCTGGGCTAGAGTGGGTTCAAGGCTGGCTTGGGGTATACAGCGAGACCCTGTCTCAAAAATAAAATTTAATTTAAAAACTGCCTTAGTAGCTGTATTACCTTTACATTATTAAAAAAGTCAAAAAGCACACACAAATTATTAATCATCATTAATTTCATATAGTGTTGGGTTAAATATGTGATATATTAGAACACAAGAAATTAGGAACATAAAGTTCAAGTATAAAGATATTTAACAAGTGAAATCAATGCTATAATTAGGTCACCACGTAATTCTCAAAAATCTGTTCTAAATATAATTTCATAATACAGATTTTCCCTTAGTGATAGTGACAAAACATTCAATTGTGAAGTTTTATTTTCTTTTTATAATTATTATCATGTTTTGTGCTTTTTCATTTGATGATTACCTGGATCTAGAGTTAATTCATTTATCATACATCATTCATTTAAATGCATATTTTCTGTTAACAAAATAATTCCATGTTTTAGAAAGTAAACAAATAAAAGAAATAATAACTTATTTACTTCAGTTTACTTCCCATAACACAAAAATAATACATTTTAAATAACACAATTACAGTTCAAAAAGAAAGAGCCTGTGCTCAAAAAGTAATTTCCCACTGTGAAATTAAATGAAGATGATGCATACAAGCCAAGCAGAGGCACTTTATTCAGTGCTTCCTGAGCAAGGGACTCAGCTACCACACCCTGGGATTGGATGCTGTCTCCAAGGTGGACAGGGGAGTAGCAAAGCTTTGTTAGGGAGGAGAGGGAAAGAGTCAGGAATGCCCCGATTGGAGGTCGCTGGCATGGAGGCCGGAGGAGGTCACTAGAAGGGGGGAAGCTGGCAGTTGTTCAGGAAGCTCTGACTCTTCGGATGGTTGGGGCTGCAATTATGGGTCAGAGTTCTGTAGCACACAGTCTCCCCCTTGTCCCTGTCTGTGGTCAGTGTCTTGCCATTAAATGATGGAATCCACAAAGGTAAACTTTTTTCCTGCACTCAGTAAACTTTATGTGCCCAACATGTACCGAGCATTTTAGTAGCTAATACAGAAATGACAGTAGTATTCACAAAATCTAGAGAATATGTAAGGGGGGAAGCTGGCCTGAATGAGGATCGGGGAAGGTATTCTAGAGGTCAGGTAACTATTAGAGCTAGGGGGATAGCTCAGTGGCACAACACCTGCCTGGCAAGCTCAAGGTCCTGAGTTCAAGTTCTGCTTTAAAAAATCATTTGAGGAAGTAACTTCTCTCCTTTTTATTTTAAAGAAAAGAAAAATAAACAATAAAAGCAATGGTATAAAATTTCAAAACAAGATTGTAGGAGAGTAACAATGGTGAGTACATTGCATATAGTTATCTTCAAAATAGTTGCTTATGTTACAAGATAATAGGCGTGAAAAGTTGATCAAACGATACAGGTATAAACCTTCCCTGTCAATGAGCTAATAGCAATTAGTAGTATAACAATCTTAACTCTGTGTGTGTGTGTGTGTGTGTGTGTGTGTGTGTGTTTAAGACAGGGTCTTGCTATGCAGTTCAGGCTGACCTTGAGTTCACTTTGTAGCCCAGGCTGGTCTTGAACTCACAATGATCCTTCTGCCTCAGACTCCCAAATGCTGGGATTACAGGTGTGTGCCCTACCTGGCTTCAAAATATTTTTTTTTAAAGAGAGAGACTGTATCTCAGTGTGAAAGCTCTAGGTTCAAACTCTAGTACTACACACACACACACACACACACACACACAGAGTTAAGGGGGGGCAAAGGAATGAGGGAAAGGGAAATGGGCTTGGGCTCTATATGGTTGGGAAGAGGACACAGGTATTATATGCTAATATATAATATTTTTTATTTAATCTGATATGAAATACAGCCATGTCCTTGATATCAATCTGTTGATTTTAAAAAGCAAGCACACCTAGTCTATGCTTCTATATTTAAAACTGTGTTGAAAGAGCAAGCCACAAATTCAGTTGTGTTACATGCCTCACCTTTTCCCTCTGCACTTACTATCTGGGTTTGATAAAGGCTCTTCACTAGACACTGTTTAAGGCTTTGAATAAATTGGTATTCCTTCTTCAACTAGTACTTGACTTGAAGGTGAGCAGAACGTCATCCTCCGGTGCCAACACAGCCCTCCTGTTTCTTAGAGCAACTTACAGTACTCATCAATATAGGAAAAAAATTATGTTGGGAGAGGTATGCTGAGTTAGACTTCTAAAAACAAAACAAAACACACACCACACACACACACACACACACACACACACACACATTCTGACATATTCTGTTTCTCTGGAAAACCCCGACCAATGCAATATCCCACTTTAATTTTCTCTCTTTTTCTTTTCTTTCTTTTGTTTTTCTTTTTGTTTGTTTGTTTTTTTTTTTTTTGGTCTTTTTGAGACAGGGTCTCACTATGCAGTTGAGGCTGGTCTCCAACTCACAATGATCCTCCTCCCTCCTGAGTGCTGGGATTACAGGCGTGCGCCACCATGCCCGGCCCTAATTTTCTCAGAGATAAACTCATTGTTCACTTTCTGACCAGGTTTAGCTCATCTCCCGTTGCTATAACAAAGTACTGTGTTACGGTGCAGATCTGAAATGCTCGCCCACGTTCCCGCGTATGTAGAAGGTGCGGGATTGTAGGGGCGCAACGTCCCCGATGGATTTCTCTACTGATGAATCCAGTAGCTCACTGTGCTGATGGGGGGTGGGAGGGGGGCCTGGTTGGAAGTGGGTCACTGGGTCAGGCCTGGAAAGGTCTATTTCCTTTCCTCTCGCTGCCTCTCTTCTCCCCGGCCGCCATCTGTTGAGCGACTTTCCACAGCCACGCCCTTCTGGCTGTCCTGTCTGTCTTGGAGCCAGCCAACCAGGGGCCGAAACTGTGGGCGAAAGTAAACTTGTCTTTTAAGCTGTGGGTGTTGAGTATTTTGTACCAGAGACAGAAAAACGAGAGGCAATATTTGGGTCACAGTCATGGAGCTGGCAAGTCCAAGAATATGTGGCTGGCGTCTTCTGACTCATCAGAAGGGGAGGGCCTTACTGCACTAGCGCATAGGAAGTTCAAGGGTCTCCTCCTCTGATAAATCAAAGGTCCCCTCCTCTCATAAAGCCACACGTCCCATCGTGGACTTTATTGGGTAACTTCATTCCTGGCGATTTTACTGAATCCTAATGACTTCCTAAAGCTTCCACTTCCGAATACTATCAACATTTGAACTTAAATTTTCAACACATGAAATTCAAATTCAAATCATAGCACTTTTCCTATAGCTCTTAATACCTAGGGGTCCCCCCCAAAATTAAAATTTTAATTCAATGAGTCCATGATTCTTTTTCACTAGAAAGTTTCCCAAATACTCCAAACCGCTAACTGCAGAAATGAATGAACAGAATCAGAGTTTATGCTGCAGGGGACTTTTCCAGAACTCAACCCTCCTGTTCTAATAAGTGAGAATAGTGCGGCCTGAAGTTGTCTGGTCTACAAGCGCTCACAAACTGCTTAGAGGCAGAATAAGTTTTAAGTGGATTTTTCTTCTCAGTTTTACTCTAATTAAAAAAAAAAAAAACTTTTTTTTTTTTTTTTTTTTTTGTCTTTTTGAGACAGGGTCTTTCTGAGAGTTCAGGCTGGCCTTGGACTTATTTTGTAGCCCAGGCTGGTCTCAAACTTGCAACGACCCTCCTGCTTCAGCCCCTCGGGTGCTGGGATTATAGGCGTGCACCACCATGCCCGACTTCACTGTAATTTTTAACTAGATTTTAAAAACTTTTGTATCCATTATGCTCACTGAGAACTCTCACAAGAGAATGAGGGTAGAATTATAGAGGTAGAATTATGGAAGAAAAAAGTTTCCTACTTTTTTTTGGTCTCTTTGAGACAGGGTCTCGCTATGCAGTTCAGGCCAGCCTTGAGCTCACTTTGTAGCCCAGGCTGGTTTGAGCTCACAGCAATCCTCCCTCCCAAGTGCTGGGATTGCATGCACCACCATGCCCTGGAACAACAAAAAAAGTTTTCTGAAGAGAGAGCAGAATCAACACCTCAAAAGAGTTTTCACATTTATTGCAGCGTCAGATACTGCATTTGAATGGTTCACATATAATAACTTGCTTGGCAACAGTAGTGTCTTAGTCCATTTTGTGCTGTGCTGCTGTAAAGAATATTCTGTTGTAAAGTACCACAGACTGAATAATTTATAAGTTTATTTCTCAGAATTCTGGAAGCCAAATACAAAATCCAGGTGCTGGCATCTGGCAAGGGTTTTCTTGTTCCATCATGTCATCCCATGGCAGAAGGAGAATGTGTGTGTGTGTGTGTGTGTGTGTGTG